>JADRCH010000097.1:9424094-9515040 GCA_019843965.1 Rhynchomys soricoides | reverse complement strand
GAATAAATCAATAGAAAAGAGGGGAAGGGAGCTGATACTGAGATACAACGTGAATAAATAAATCAATTAATCAATGGAGGAGAGGGAAGTAGGGGTAGAGGCGTTAGGGGCTCAAGGGTCCCCTTGAAACTTTGTTTTAAAAAATGTTGACAGGGTAGGGATGGAATGGGGGAGGCGAGTCATGGGAGGAGGGGCTAGAATTGTTCCACTCAAATGTGGAGAACGGCGTGGGATTTCTGTTGTCTTCATAGATGGAGGCATAGTAGCCATAGACAGCGAATCTGGAGCCAGGCTGCCTGGGTCTGATTCCAGGCTTACACCTTTACATCTTACCTATGGTACTTTGGACAACTGACCTGACTATGGACACATCTTCAGCAAAAGAGCAGTAGTAGCAACTACCTCCTCAGATGTTGCAAACATTAAATGGTTTGATAGGTGGAAATGCTTGGGACTGTTACAGGCACAGTGAGGGCTGTATAATTATTTTTATTACTATAATATTGTATCTACATTGCCTAACCAAACAGCATTTTTCTACTTTTTTATTAGTGTGAGAGTATATACACATGTACACACCGCAGTCCACATACAAAAGTCAGACAGTCGGTTAGAAGAACTGGTTCTCCTCTACCAAGTACATTCCAGAAATTGACCTTGGACCCTCGAGCTTTGTGGCAAGCACTGCTACCCACTGAACCACCTCCTGCACTCAGACGGAGGAATCCTATGCCCTGGATGTGGTTTATGTTTGGAGGAGAGCTCTGCCAGGCTTAGAACAATATGTAACCCACATTTTAATTGTTTGGTCTCCCCATCCCACATGATTTAGGTTCAATGGTCTATGGACTCATCCCTTTTACTAATTTGGCAAGAGTTTGCAATAAGAGTTCTCTAGCAGTGGGCCCTGTTCTAGGACACAAAGATGACATTTCTGTTTGCTAGAAGTTTCTGAAAATAACTTCAGAATCTTTATCCTGTGCTCCCTAGACCCACTTTGTCACAATGCTGGTTGGTTTTAGTGAAACTCTTTGAGCTTTCTAATGTACATTCCACACTTTGCAAATGAAGATAAACAGTCCTTGGTGCTGGTAGAAAAGCATTCTTTGCAGGCCAATGTCCTTTGGAAAGCTCGTTTTAAATACTAGCCACTTCAGTGACATCTGTTCCCTGAGCTGAACAGTGGGAACCTAGGCACGTTTGGACACGGAGACTCACAAAGAAGCGGAATCATTTAGACCACATCTGGCCAGGGTTACTTCATTTCCTTTTATTTACTAGTCTTTACTTGACAGCTACAATATTTTATTTCCCAGAGTAGGGTCAGCTCAGCCCTTAACTCTTCCTCTGTCTGCACTTCATTTTCTGTAGAAGACACATGAAAGCGTTGGGGGAGACTTGTGCCTCATCCTGCTATTTCCGCCATTCTTGTTTCATTCCAGGGGCCTCCAGGACCCGGAGGACAAGCTGGGAACCAAGGCCATTGGGGAAGCCAAGGAAACAAAGTAGGTCACACTCTTTATTACAGCCCTTCCAATGTTAAAGTCTGTGCTACCCGAGAGAGCTGTGGTTAGCTGGATCAGCCAGAGCCCTTTCAACACAGAGGAAAACACATCGTGTTGCCTATAAGCACTGGCTGGATTCTTGGAGAGTCAGCCCTCTCTAAGGACCTGGGTGTGGACCGAGATGAGGTCAGGGACTCCAGCTCAGCATAATCGCACGAGGGGCTACACCCCATCCAACTGAGGGATCTCAGGGCAGGAAGGCTGCTTTGGCAAGAATCTCCCTCCCCTGGCCCACTCTCTTGGTGTCACTCGTTCCTTCCTACATCTCTTACTCATTCCTTTTAATGTGAGACCTGTAAAGATGTAGGCTTCGGTTGTTGTACTTTAAAGTCAGGTGCAGGAGAGCTAGGCCTGGCCTGTAACAAGCTTTGTGGGTATCTATGAATGAATGCAGTTCCAGTAGCAATGATACCCAGGGCATGAAATCTGGCCCGAAGAATTTAGAACATCCTGAAAACAGTGATCTATGGAGTAAGAGAGACAGGGGAAAAAGAGGCCAAAATTGAGGTTTAAATAAAGCACCGTTAGGAATATTTCTGTGTTGGAAAAAGAGACATCAAAGAAGATATAGACTTGAAGGGGCCTTTAGGACATAAAGACTTTGAAGATGCAAAGTGAAAATGATGAGGGAGAGGAAAGGGTTGCATCTAAAGTTAGCAATGGGCAGAGAGGACGGCATGGGGCGTAGAGCATCCTAGGAGGAGTCATTTGAAGAATTATTATTTTCATAAAAGATTTTCTGACTGCCAGTTATGTAAAGGTCAATGTAGACTGTGTGGCTGAATTTCTGTCACTGGTACAGCACTGTCTAATTGTTTTGAAGACATTGTATAGACACAGCTAGATTCTTGGGGAATGTTGAGTAGATAGCCCCGTGTAGACTTTCTGTTTGTTTGTTTTTTGAAGGCGGAGAGCTTGGAAACAAGAAGGTTAATTGCTCACTCTCATTGCCTCCAAGACCAGCAGGGACTGGAGGACTCAACGGGATGGAAACTTAACGTGTGGCACTTCCATAAAGCTCTTCTCTCAGAATTGATGCAGAGGGGAAGGGCTAGATGATCCAGGGATTCCAGTGTGACTGCTGACCGTCTCACAGGCAGATGGTTATGAGGAAGAACAAGTAGAAGAGCAAAGGGAAACATTTGTTCTGGGGCTAGAGACAAGGGCTGGTCCTGCTTGGAGATGCAGGCTTCCGAATCATTCAGATTAAAAGGATTTTTAGTGATGCCCTTTTATAAGGAGCAAGAGAAGGAACAGAAGACAATGATAGGGAAAGAAGGAAAAGGAAGGGAGATGGAAAAGGTACAGAGAAATTCGGCAGGGAGGCAGGAAAGAGCCACCACATCTGGTGGCTAACAGGTTCCGAAGATTAGGCCCAACAGTGCAGCCCTGGAGAGGAGAAAGGGAAGGAGCATTGAACACATGTCAATGCAGGGACAGGGACAGAGCAGCTATCTACTCAATCAAGGAATTCCTCATGTAAAGGAGAGAAAAGGATATCTCTGCTTTGAGCCTCTCCTTGAGACCAAGCTATGGTCTAGAAAACTTGGAGGGAGAAGGGAAATGAAAAGTTGAGGTGGAGTAGAGAAACTTCTCATGACAGAGCCAAGGGATTTCTTGCTAGAGCGAATTGGAGGCAGGAGCCTCTGCCTTTGTACTGGAGAAGTGCCAGCGAGGGCCTGTGATGGAGGGGACTGGAGAGTGATGTGAAGGCAGTTCCCTGGCTCGTGTAATAAGACGTGAGGGTAGGGAACAAGCGCCTTAAGGGGGGGCTTTGGGGCATGTGGTGTGGCAAGAATGGTCAAAAAGTGACAGTTTGAAAGGGGAACCATGCAAGGTATTTGTGTGTGTGTGTGTGTGTGTGTGTGTGTGTGTGTGTGTGTGTGTAGGGTTGTCTATGTGTAGGGATATGTATGTGTGTGGGTGTGTGTGGGTCTAGGGTCATGTGTATAGATGTGTGTGTAGGGTTGGATGTGTGTGTTTGGTTGTGTGGGTGGGTAGAGTGTGTGTGGGTAGAGTGTGTGTGTGTGTAGGGTTGTGTGTGTGTAGGGATGTGTGTGTGGGTAGAGTGTGTGTGGGTAGAGTGTGTGTGTGTAGGGTTGTGTGTGTGTAGGGTTGTGGATGTGGGTGTGTTTCCATGGATGTGTACATAATGCATATGAAATGAAGGTACTCTATAGGATGTAATACATAGGACCAAAAGAGAGGCACAGAGATGGATGGAGTGCAGAGCTAGGTGAGAAATGAGAACAAGGAGAGAGACATGGGCAGGGAAGCCGTGGGTGTCAAGGGAAGCCATGGGCGTCAAGGGAAGCCATGGGCGTCAAGGGCTTTATTAAAAATTCCAAGAGGAATTTTTAAGTAGGGTAGCTAGAACTGGGGGCATAGCAAGTGCCCCAGTGCAAATCCAAGTCCCAAATGGGTTGATTTCTGATGTCACTATTGACTGAGATGAACAACTGCCCAGCCCGTACTCCAGTACATTGACACTCAGCAATCCTGAGCTCCATGCCGGGCTCTACCAGTAACTGAGTGACCACTTATTTGGCCCTGGGCAAGCCATATGACTTCCTTGCTTTTCTGCCTTATAGTGGATATTTTCAAACTTGGGTCAGCTGGGAAGTTTAAAAGCACGTATTGTTGGAGTCTACTATGAAATTCATTCAAAGAAGACTGGGAATCAGCTTTTGTACATGAGTCCTGTATGCTTGTGGGACACATGTAAGAGCACTCTGAGCAAGTGAGTCTTAGGGTCGATGACCTCCATCATCCCCTCCAATCCTCTGTCACCCCCATACTTCAGAATACCTGTTCACAGTTCTCACACTCGCTGGACAAGCTTTCCGTTCTTCCAAATGAGCTAACCACCAATCTTAACCATAAGCAAGCTTTACCAATATGACATCAACTAGGTGGTCAGGGGCAGTGGCCATTGAAGTAAAGCCGTGTTGCTTAATCTACCCTTGATAAGATGGGGGAAGAGCGGTGCTATACCCCTAGTCTCTTCTTCCTCAAAGCCCATAGACCCAGTCCAATAAAAAAATAAAATACCAGACATTCCATAGTGAGGATCTATCCTACAAAATGCCTGATCAATGCTCTTCAGAGCTATCAAGGTCATTCAGAAACAAAAGTCTGACAAAAACCACCCCAGTCTAGAAGAATCTATGGTGATGTCAGATTGAGTAAACTCCTGGGGACCTAGAACCAGCAACAAATACTAGATAAAAAGAAGGGACTGAAGAACTTGTTTTGGTGATGACAATGAATCCGTATTAGTTGGTTGTCATGCTGAGCATGAATGACTGCAACTAACAGGTCAGCAGTGGGGGAGGGAAAATGCATGGGGTGCTGAGGACTCTGTCTCTCGCTGCAACAGTTCTGTACCTCTAAAGCTGTTTCAAATTGAATGTTTTATTTTCTTAAAAAGGGAGTTCTCCTTCCTTCCAAAGTCTGTGTTCATTTTCCCAAGTAGCTGAGGTTCCCTCAAGGCTCTACTGAGATTGTCTCATAAGCCATGGGAAATGCTTTCCTTGTCAGAAACCTTTCTAGACTGATCTACACACTGGTCTCTATCCTAATAAATCTACCATCCTCAGGGTTAGGTGATTTGCACAGGTCATCATGGGAAACATCTTTGTTAATTTTTTTTAACAGTAGAGATATTCCTTCCTGGATCAATATGGGGACATTTTTAAGGACTGAGTGGCTGAGATAGTGAACTTCCCTCAATAATAAATTCAACTTGCCGAGACTTGGGTGATAGATGGAGGAGATCCCTTTGGCCAGTCACAGTCATTCCTCACATGTCATTTGTACAGTATGCAAGCCTGGATACAAACCCATTGCTGTGACACGTTGGACTTAGTTAAAACAGTGCTTGAAGCCATCATTTCCAATTTGCCCTCACACAAACAACCTAATGAAAGTCGGATGTGGTAGTTCATAGATCCAGTCCTACTACTGAAGGGCTGGGGAGGGCAGACTTCCACAAAGTCAAAGCCAACCTGGGACTCAAGTGAGATCCTGTCTCAGATAAACAAAGCAACCATTTTAGGGTCTGTCTCATTGTTCTGTTGAATAGGGAGAACCCGGAGACCTGGGGGAAAAGGGAGCTGCTGGCTTTCCAGGTCCTCGGGGACTGCAGGTAGGTCTGTCTTCACTTTTGATCTGCTCTATGGAACCTTTTACTTTAGTATCAGTTATTTTTCTCTGTGCTGTGGCCAAATACCTGACAAGAAGTAAAAGCGATGGAAAGCTTTATTTTGGCTTAGGGTTCAAGGGAGTATGATCCATCATGGCAGGGAAGGCAAATCGGTAGCAGTGTGGGCCCCTGGTTGCATGGCATCTGCCACCAGGTGGCAGAGAATGAGCAGAAAGTGGGCTGCACTATAAAACCTCACAGTCTGCTCCTAATGGCCTATTTCCTCCATGGCTCCACCCTGTGCAGATTCCACAACCCTCCCCAAAAGTACCACCAGCTGAAGACCCAAGTGTTCAAACACAAAACCTATGTGGGGGGCAATATTCACATCACAGCAAATGAATGTCTGCACTGCATCTCTGGGGAATGCCCAGAAGAGCTTTAAAGACCCCATCTCTGTCTAGCTTTATCATGTCCTAGCTGTAATTGAGAGAGGCATCACAGTCGTTTCTGATTGGTTCCTTGGCCAGTGTTTCCAAGGCAGCGGACATCATGGACATATGATGCTCTTGAGATGGTAAACTAGACTAAGTTCTTTCTCTATAGCGTCTTCCCATGACTGCCGCTGATCTGCAGGACCTCTTTATCAGAAATCATTCCACCCTTCTCCTTTTGCCCAGGGCTTCTAACAAGCATGCAGTTTACAGGACTTGTTTGTTCAATGACCTGAAAATAGATTAGGATTGAAGTATTAACATACAGATGCTCTCTGAAGAGTTGATTAATAATGCTGCCTACTTTTTCTGAAAGATGACCAGATGTCCAACATACTCTCTTGATTTTTCACAACATCATGTAGATGAATAGCTTTAATTGTCATTGCTATTATACAGGGGCTTTTAGTGTCCTCACCAGTGTTCCTGGTACCCACCCAGCTAGAGTAGCTGTAATTGTCATTGCTATTGTACAGGGGTTTTTAGTCTCTTCACTAGTGTTCCTGGTACCCAACCAGCTAGAGGACCCTGCTTCCTAGTGTTTCCCGATATATTCAAATCTATCACTCATCTCCTGTAAATAGGCCCACCTTTCTCTATAGTCTGGATGTGTAATTAGCTGCTTTGCTTACAGGGTGACGATGGCAGCCCAGGGTATGGCAGCATTGGTTACAAAGGGACAAAGGTAAGTTATACCCACTGAGACTGCTTTTGTTTGCTTGTTTGGCTCACCATGGTTAAGAAAAAGAAAGCAATGTATAAAACAGTCTGGTACAATTCAAAATCTAGTTTAATAGTTTACTTATTGATGACCTGTGGGCTGTATGGTAGAGCATCATGCCAGGGTTCCAGGAGCAGGTGAAAATTGAAAGTTGAAAAAGAATCATCTGTGCTTTTCTGTGATGGGTGGGTAGAGCCTGGCATGTTCCAGCTTGAACTGCCTCTAATCTTAGCAGCCCTGTGTATAACTCCACTTAGGAGCTGTCCACATTTTGTCTTCTGTTGTTATGATTGCTTCAGCTATTAGTGAGAACTGTTTTATAGCATTTTTCTTTAATGCATTTGTCCAAACAGAGTCTTAAAAATAAAAATGAATGATTATCATGATGCTGGATAGAAATGCCTGAAAATAAGCAAGTTGACTGAAGCCCAGTGATTTTGATATGCTAATAATAGCCACTTTAAAATATTATCATAAGTGACTAGGAAGATGGTTTAGCAAGTAAAACACTTGCCTTGCAAGCATGAATATTTGAATTTGGTCCCTAGAATCCATGTAAATAGCCAAGTGTGGTAGTGGGCACTTGTAATCCCACTGATGCTGAGATGGGAGGCAGAGACAGGTGAACCTCTGGAGCTCCTACCCAGTTACTCAGACCCACTTGGTAAAGTTCTAGGACAGCCAGAGACCCTGTCTCAAAATAAAGGCATAAGACACCTGAAGACCAACACCCAAGGTTCTCCCCTGCCTTTGTCTACACGCACACACACATGTGCGTGCACAAACCCACACAGCCCATGTTTATGCATGTGCATACAATCATCATGAAAAATACCCAATTATTATTACAAATGCTCAGAAAATATAAAGTTTTTTCCTGAAACAAAAAGTTAGAGATCCATAATACTAATCTGAGCGATAATGGATTTTCAGTTTGGGACTAGTAGAAGGGACCAGTGTACCACTGGTGGAGTCCCACAGGGAATGGTCCAAGATGGTGTCGGGAGGAAAAGCCTCACTTGCTAAAGATTTTTGAAAATTAAAACTCAAAACTGAGGCGTTTTAGTAATGTCCATCAGAATGTAGGATGATTGAAACATTAATATCCCACAGAAAAGGAAATATTAAATAGCCTATGACATTGAATGTTAGACTCTCTGTAAATCGAGTACATATGAAGTTTGTTATAAAAATGTGTGTGAACATGGGGGAGTGCATGAGTACACATATGTGCATGTGGAGGTCAGAGGTTAACATGGGTTAGGGGGGATCCTCTTTAACCTATTCTACCATATAGGTTGAGCCTGGGTCTCTCATTAAACATGGAGCTCTCTGATGGGATGGGATGGGATGGGCTGGCTGACCACTGATCCCCTGGGATCATCCTGCCCCTATCCAACAGTGCCAGGCTGCCAGGGATCAGATTCCCCTGCTTGCAGACTGAACATTTTATCCATGGAGCCATCTTCCTAGACCACTGCTTAAAATTTATACATAGAAATGTAAAGTATAAACTCAGAATATACTTAGAACTTTTGCCCCATCATTTGGTTTTTTTCATTTGTTTGTTTGTTTGTTTTTCCTTTTTTTTTTTTCGACACAGGGTTTCTCTGTGTAGCCCTGGCTGTCCTGGAACTCACTCTGTAGACCAGGCTGGCCTCGAACTCAGAAATCTACCTGCCTCTGCCTCCCGAGTGCTGGGATTAAAGGCATGCGCCACCACTGCCCGGCTTTGGGTTTTTTGTTTGTTTGTTTGTTTGTTTTTCTTTTGCCCCATTGTGTCCAAAACACATTTTTAACAAAGCTAGAAGTTAATTAGGAGAGGGGAGTAGCTACAGGTAAGAAGATTTGGGTAATTTTTCTTTTTGCCTTTTGAATTTTATGTGTTTAAGGATTTTTTTTTCTTTTTTTCACATCAGAATAAAGCTTTTTTTCTGGTAGATGAGTGATAATTAGAATTCCAGAAGTGGGAAGAAGATCAGGGGTTTGGTTGATGCAATCTCTATGTGTAATTCAAAGTGTGCCCTTAACACTGGTCATTTTAATAGGTGTTCATCAAAGGCTTTAAAAAGTTGAAAGAAAATACAGTTTAGGGGCTGAGGGATAGCTCAGTAAGAGTATTTTCCATGAAAGCAAGAGGACCTGAATCCAAATCCCCAGCACCCATGTAAATGCTAGACACAGTGTGAGGCTTTTAACCCCAGCATGGCAGGGTGGGGTAGAGATGACTGGGTCCTGGGAGCTAGCCTGGTCAAAATGGTGAGTTCCAGGTTCTGTGAAGGACCCAGTCTCAGAAACTAAAATGGTGGGTGTGCTAGAGGAAGACACATGCAGTCCCCTCTGCACTCCACACACACACACACACACACACACACACACACACACACACACACGCTCATATAGAAAGAAAAAATCAGGTGAAGGTAGGAAACCTCTTCAATGAGTCTTTGACAAAAGCAATGTAAACAAAGGACTTTAAGATGAAAGATCAAGTCTGGACTCTGTTTTGACTTTTTAAATTTCTCCATTGAAACCCATCTGTCACTCAGAGACACACGGCCAAGTGGCCCTGTCTCCTGTTACATGTTCTCAGATAAAAACACAGGCCATTTGTAAGTACCCTATCCCTTTCTCCTTCAGGACTTCCTAGCTCTCATCTTAGATTGCTATCTTGTATGTGTAACCCATGAGTAACTGAATTTAGAACCTGGAGTTTGTTCCTCTGAGAGCGCTGCCTAGTTTCCAGAGGGTTCACCCCTTCCTCGGTGCAGTGTTAAACCTAAACGAGGAAGATGGTAGCATTAAAGTCAATATAAATTTCCTTGGGCCAAGTGTGTATGTATTGATTTCCTCTTTTGTTAATGGCAGGGGCAAGAAGGATTCCCTGGAGAGAGTGGACAAAAGGTATGTGCACTTCACAGTCTTGAGAGAGTCAGGATGCTCCAGATCCAGGGGATGTATCTTAGGACAGGTAATGAGAAACAAATATTCTACCTCAGCATGGGGTAGCATAGGGAAGAAACAGGTTGCCCCCACCAAGTTTTAATATAATCTGTTTGTTTAGGAGTAAGAACTTTTAAGATATTTCAAGCTTTTATTTTTTATAGGTAAAGGGGATGCGATAATCCTATAAAAAGTTTTTGCCTCAAACATACTCCTTTTCTTAGTTTTATCGAAGCTTAAGCAGTGGTTCTCAACCTTCCTACTGCTGTGACCCCTTAGTACAGTTCCACAACCATAACATCTTCATGGTACTTCATAACTGTAATTGTGCTATTGTTATGAATCATCGTGTAAATATCTGTATTTGCTGGTGGTTTTATGCCACCCTGTGAAAAGTTTGTTTGACCCCCAAGGGGATTTGTGACCCACGTGTTGAGAACTATTGGCTTAACGAAAAGTAAAATGTAGAGAAAATAAACCCAGGTGGTGAGATTTAGCCTGACTTGATTCCCCCCCCCCCCCCCCGGGATATTTAGAAAAACTACTTGTCAGGTCACAAGCCAACAATGCCGATCTCTACCTCAGTGCCTTCCATTCTCTGGAAAGTTCCCCTGAACTCAATGTTAGGTCCTGCAATAAGATTAGAAGACCAAACAAAAGGAGCCTTTGGTTCTCCATGGAGCCTGAGTTCTGGGCTGGAGGATTGAACCATGAGCCAGTGGATGACAGGGTATGCTGTGGAGAGAGCAACACGGGCTTTGTTTTAATTAAAAGGCAAACTATGTAAGACTTTACATTGGAATCAATTTACAAACACAGATATGCCTCTGACATATGTTTGATTTTAATGATGATTTTAATTGTAATTTATTCATTTAGGGTGATATTGGGGACCCTGGTGATCCAGGAGAGGCTGGTCCCAAGGGAGCTAGAGGCAAAGCGGTAAGTTATCCAGAGGATAACTTTGGTTCATGTGTGTGGGTATGTCTGTGTGTGTATCTGTGTGCGTGCACGCACACACACATACCCGATACATGTTCATGTATGTGTGTATACAGAGATCAGATACCAATGTTAAGTGCCTTTTTCAATTACTTGCCATCTTTTTGTTAATATTTAATAAAAACCCAAAACATGGTATGTGAGTGTTTGCCCACGTGTATCAAAGTGTACTCATGACTGCCTGATGCCCACAGAAACCAAAAGAGGGCATCGAATCTCCTGGAACTGGAGTTATAAGTGGGTCATAGTCATGAGCTGCCATGTGGCTGTTCAGGAACCAAACCCAGGTCCCAAGCAAGAGCAGCAAGTGTTCTTCACTGCTGGGCCATCTCTCTACCACTTCCATCTTAGTGTCTAAGACAGGGTCTCTCACTGAGCCGGATACCTACCAATTCAGCTAGACTGGCTAACCAGCAAGCCCCAGGGGCTATAGATAAACACCACTGGACTCTCATCTCCCAAGGCCACCAAGAAGGCAAAGCACTGTTTTAGTGAACACATTTGCCCATTATGTTGCCAGTGTACTGTTCTTAACCCTTGGAAGTAAGATTTTTTTTAAAGGAATTTTTGTAACCCAAAAAAGATTTTTGTTCTGACAGATTATGATCAATTTATCCAGTCTTCCTAGAAAACTTAGTGAAAACTGATATCCACTAACCTCTTGCTTTGATTCTCAAAGCTTTTGTTGAGCTACTTTTAATAAGGTGTCTTTTAAAAGATCCTCACCTTGATTACCAGGTTTCGCCTGAGCTTTGTGAGATGTCTGGATGTTAAACTGGATGTCTTTATTAGTTTATGGGAGAATCAAGTATCACCTAATGCTTTATGCCACTTAAACACAACTCTTCAGCATGTGTCATAGGAGTCAGCTCACCTTGGGTTACAGATGGTTAAAAATGTGACAATGTGTTCCTTTTACCAGTGTTAGGAAGATATAGAAGAGTCTCACGTTCAAGGCTAGCCTGAGCTATATAGGGAGCCCATGTGTCAAAGAACAGAGGATTAAAAAAAAAAAAGGCTGGAACATTTGCATTTGTTGACTGTACTCTTGAGATTGTGCATAAATGTGATTTTATTGTGATGGGACACTCTCAGGACAACTGTCTCTCAAAAGTCTTTGCCTCTTTCCCATCTGAATAACCTTGACTGGAAAAACTGGTCTACGACCCTGTCGATGAACGAGATCTTAGAAAAAACCCTTATAGGAAAACGTGTATCTGAGGCAGCTTTCCAGTTTGTCTTCAAAGTGAATTTTGCTATGATCTAGTTTTTCTCTACAAGCTGAAGTAGGAACTTTCTGTGTAGGGCTCATGTTTGGAGACTGTAAGGCTTCAAAGCAAGGAGCGTCCCCTTCCTCTGCTGCTCACAAGGGGGCTGCTTCCAGCTGTAACTCTAGTATATGTTTTCAGATGGCAATCCTTTATCATTTTGCCCTCAGCAACGACGAAGATGAATATAATTAAGAAAATACTTGGGAAAGGCTTTCAAGTTAATCCAGATGTCATCCTCATTAAGACATCTCGGGATCGCTTCCCTTGGCTTGTTGATCGCATGGTTTAACTTACACACTAGCAGCATGCTAACAAGTCCAGCCATTTGTCCGGGCCCTGCCTACGATAGCACCATTCATCAGTTTTTAGTACACCTAGCAGATGGGAGGCATATGGGCTTGGTCTCTTGGCCTCTGGAGATGCATTTTTGTCCCTTTCGTCCCTCCTTTGTTCTCTATGTTGGACTGTTGTAACTTTCTGGTTTCTTCCCCTCCAACTGCTCCGTCCCCCTCCTTGACATGAGTAATATTTGGATTTGAAATTGAAGTTTAAACACTGAAAATGTCCAGGTTTTCCCCTGGAAGAGCAGCTGTTTTCTCTGGAAAGAGTTAGTCTTAAATTATGAATGTCTTTTCAGGTCTCTTGGAATTATTCTATTCTTAGCCTGAGTTCACTCAGTTATAGATTTTTAAATCTATAAACCTGTTTTAGCTGTGCATATATGTATATTTGTATGTATATTTTTAAAAAGAATTAAAAAACCCAAAATCTTTGAACAGGTTTTAAGCAGGGATGTGGGACTCTGGCCATATGGAGCTGGAGAGCCTTCATGGGGAGGCTGCCCGTGGGTGGTGTAGAGTGTTGAACTGCATCCTTGGAGCCTTCCATTGGATTCCAGTGCTACCCAGCCTCCTTCCCTAGTCAGAGCAACCAGCTATGTCTCCATACGCCCTCATGGAGGGTGGCAAAACTTCTCCCAGCAGGCAGTTGTGCTGAGAGAGCCAGACAGCATCTTGCATTTCCTTACTTTAAATGGCTTTTATCTGCCACCTTAAAATATAAATTTAAAAAGGCAATCCTGTTTGCACTCTCTGAAGACATTTGCATATGCAACAGGCACATCCTGAGCAACCCTATCTGGTTTCCCTGTTGCCTTGTACCTGATTCTGGTCTGCAGGGACAGTGCATCTATTTGGCTGTAAGGTCTCTACTCCTCTTGTGCCAGGTCTCTTCGTCTCCCTCCTGCTCCCATGCCCCCCTGGATTTCCCATCATGGAAAACTCTGCCAGAAACCTTGTATTCATTACTTTTCTTATCACTGTGGTAAAGTACTTGATACAAACACATTAACGAAGAAAAAAATGGCTCCCAGCATCCAAGGATCCAGTCTGTGGTCATTGGGTTCATGTTTTGGGGCTCATGGGCAGAACACCGTAATGGTGGGGAACAGAGAAAAATAGAACAAACTTGAGACAGGGTAAGTTTTAAGGCATATCTTTGAGCTACTCCTCCAGCTAAGCACTACTTCCTAAGCTTCAAGACATCCCAGAGCAGGCCAGCATCTGGACACCAAGAGTTTAGAATGTAAGCCACTGTGAGGGGAGTTTCACATGCAAACCCAAACAAGCTGGTAAAAGGAGACAGGCGCCTGGAAGGTTTGATGATACAATGAACATCTGAAAATGACTTCTATTACCTCCAGATGTGTCAATAATATGGTGAGTGTACAGCTCTGGGTTGGAATTTCTTCCTTGGAACTTTTAAAGAGAGATTATGTTTTCCATTATTTCTGGCGGCTTTTCTTGCTTTGGGAAGTCCAGATTCCTATAAACTAGTGTTTTCCCTCTGGAACCCTATTGGATCACCAATTAGATCTGCCATGGGTTTGTTATCGGGCATAAAGTCCATTTTTCCCCCACTTTCTGGTGAATTATCAAGTCCCTTGACCCTAAAAAATATGTGCCATTTAGTTCTAGGAAAGGCTGATTATTTTGTTGACTTTTGACCTTCCCCTGTTGTGCCCTCTACTCTCTATATATGAAAATCTATCATTCAGTATAATAATAGAGTTCCTTAGTTTACTTCATATTGTATTTATTTTGTATGTGGAACCTCTCTTTGATGTCCTCCTTTCTGGAAAGGTATCTTGATTTTACTTTTAATTTATGTCCCATACTTTACCTTTAAAGAGTTGGTTACTAAAAAATCTGACTGTTTTTTTTCTGAAGTATACTGTTCTTGTTTCATGGTTGAAACATCTCATCTCTCTGAAGGTATAAGTGAATATTTTTAGGTACTCTGTTCAACACAGTCAGTCTCCTCCAGGTTTTCCTTCTGTCTTGACATTCATCTCCCATGTATCTCAAGATTGAGTGGTCTATTCACCTTGGGAATTGAGTATAAAAGGTCTGATCGGAAAACCTGAAGTCAGGATCCAGGTTGGCCAGATATGAATTTCACTGAAGGCAGTCTGCTGGGGCCTATGCTTAACAATACTTTATTATTGATATTCCATCTTCTTTTAATTAGGTTTCCCTCTGAAAATGCATTCTACCCTTTTTAGAGAGTACAGATTCTGATGCCAGTTTAGAAGACACAGGCAACAAGAGAAGGAAGCTTAGACGCGATTTTTGTTTGGTCTCCTGGTTCGGTGTGGTAATATTGTTTTCAACTCTGTGGAGAGTCCTACCCCTGATTTACCTTTACTTTTTGCTAGTGGGGGAGTGTACCCAGCTACCTGGTGAGAATTTCCCCACTAGTCCTTATTTAGCTTCTTTACCTCTGCCTCTGGAGGCATCCGGCCCTGACAAACTCCGAGCTTTCTGGGAACGTGTGATGCCAAACACATCTTGGTTCTTGGATTTCCCTGCTGCTGGCTCAGGACTCAGACTCCTCAGCTCTGCCAAGTCATCACAACACCTAGACCACTGCTTTCCAGGCTCCAGAGCATTGAGGCTTCCTTTTTTTCTTATGCTATTGATTTTTACTTTAAATCTATTATTAAAATATTAGAAAGGGATAAAAAGGATCCAACTTGTCTCTTTTTCTTTCTCTTGAAGGTAAATATATATTTTAAATAAAATGAAGTCGTTAAGTTATGTTTTTTAATACTGTCAGTGTCATTTGGGCACTGGTATTAATGATTCTTAATTTCTCCATAGGTGATGCTTTTATAAATTAATTTTTAGATAACTTCACTTATTACTGTAAAGATTATAAATCCTGTAGCATTAAAAAAAGTCTGTCTGTCTGTACTATGAATGCAGGTGCCTACAGAGGCCAGGAGAGAGAGCTGGATCCTCTGGAGCTGGAGTTAGGGGTGTGAACCTCTTGACATAGGTGTTAGGGACCAAATTTGGGTCCTGTGGGAAAGAGGTGATTTAACCACCGGAAGACATCTCTGTAGCCCTCCTCTCCTGTGACATTTTGAAAGAAGACAACAATGTTATTTCTTGAATAACAAACACAAACAGCCCTAAACCCTAGCGTTTCCTGGGACGAACACATGTGTAGGAAATCTCGTACATAAACAACAGCTGCTGTGCTCATGTCACTGTTATACTCTTTCCTTACAGGGATTCCCAGCCAACCCTTGACCGTGTCGTTGCTGCTAATTTTGTGATATTGGTTTTGTTCTGTTTTGTTCATAGATTTTGTGACCTAGCATGTGATCACAATTTTTTGTGTGTGTCTCTCAATTTAAGTTGCCTTCATATTCTTAAGAAAACCGCTTTACCTTGATGCAACAAAGTTCAAAATTCTAGTATTAATAATTTTCACTAATAATCAGAATTATGTATATATACATATATGTATGTGTGTATGTCCTAATAGTAGTGTTAGCAACATCAAACTTGAATGCCAGTAGCAAGGAACCAATTGAATAAATCATGATATATCCACATAGCCATGAAATACCATGAAAAGTAATTTTGGGTATAAGAATATTTAGTTACATAAATATATATTATATAATATATATTACATATAAATATTATATAATGTATATTACATATAAATATTATATGTTTTATATATATATATTTAAAAGGTAGCAAGGATACAGGCATGGTAGCACTTTTGGGAAGCAGAGGCAGGAAGAAGACCTTCTATAAAAGAAACAAAACCAAAACAGAGGCATCAGGGAAAAGTATGGTTCATATAAGTTTTTAAAAAGACATCTTAATACCAAAAGAACAGGAGAAGTAGCAAAAAGTTAACAAGTAGTATTTTAAGAACAAATTGATTGTTGTCTCTTCATGAATTTTAGAAACTATTTTCTGAAATAAAAATGGATTTTTTTTTTAAAAATTTGGTACTTCTACTTTTGAAATAGTGTCAACACTTTAAATTTGAATTTAAACAATTCACACACCTATAAAATATGATTTTAAGGTGACTTAATTCTGTTTTGAGGTATCTGCTGGGATTGCAGGAGAGCCAGGGTCCCCCGGGGAGCCAGGACCCCCTGGACGGAAGGTAAGTGGGAATATTGCCTGTGAGATCTTTACACTTTAGAGCTCGGGGCACGGTCTTGCCACTTTTCAGGTGTGCACCCCTCTGCCTCTGCTGTCTGACCACATGTTTCACTATTCCTGTGTGCTCTAGAAGAATGGGGCCTATTAAATATCTCGCACGGGGAAATGAGAAATATCGGGTAAAAGTGAAAAATCAAGTCAAAATGGGGTTCTTTTCCAAAATATTTTCTTTTACATTTATAGATTGATTTATTTGGGAGATGGCACATTGCAGGGGGCAGAGAATGAGTTCAGGGGTCAGTTCTCTCCTTCTGCCATGTCACCAGGCTCTGAGCAGTCTCAGCAGCCTGAGATTTTACACT
The DNA here is from genome assembly GCA_019843965.1 of Rhynchomys soricoides. Taxonomy (NCBI): domain Eukaryota; kingdom Metazoa; phylum Chordata; class Mammalia; order Rodentia; family Muridae; genus Rhynchomys; species Rhynchomys soricoides. The sequence goes on along the minus strand of JADRCH010000097.1, from coordinate 9,498,060 downwards.
CTTCATGAGTGGTTTGGTTATCCATCCAGTCACTGCCTCTATCCTATATTAGCAAGTGTTCAGTGAATATAGTGTGCGCACATGTGTATATGTGTATGTATGTGTGTGCACATGCATGTGCACATGTGTATATGCACGTGTGTGCACTATGATGAGCAGTGTGTGTGACTGAAGTTGTGTTCCTGTGGAACATATCTGGAGATTGTGTGGGGCACCATTGCATTTTTCTCTCAATGTTTCTGTTTGAGAGAAGCCAAGAGTCTTCCTATTCTAGGATGGGACTGTTAAAAAAGAAAGCTAAGTCAGCTTTGTTCTTTCCACTCCCCTCCCCCTCCCCAACACACCCAGACATACACATGTGTATGCTCATTCATTTGGGGAAAGATGCAGAGTGAGCTTTTCAGGTGTTTGAGGCTGAGCTGATCCCTTTGTCCATCAGCTGTGGGTAGGAATGATCTAGGTTCCTCTTTGGCTGCTGCATCCCAGTGGAGTTATATCAGGTGGAAGCTCCAAGACTTGAGAGGCAGCTGGGAACAGATGGCTCAACCTTTGCTAGTGGCAAGCTGAACACCTGCTCCAGGGCTCTGTGGGCCTCCATCAGGTGGGCAGCTCCAGCAGGTTCTGGGCATCTCTGCCAGGATTTGGGCAAAGTGGCCTTGAAGGTTTTGTATGCACCCACTCCCAGGGCCCTCTTTCACAAGGCAATGCGTGTCCTGCCTGTGTTCTTTGCTCCCCTTAACTTCAGAGGAGTAGGCCCTTTTCAAAGGGTTCCCGGGGAAATGTGAGTGCACATCTGGCTCCTGAGTAAGTCTGCAGCCATAAAACTGATTTTGCTTATTTCCTTTCCTAGGGCATGAAAGGGGCCCGAGGACTGGCTTCATTTTCCGTAGGTATCTACTACTACAGCAGGGCACTCTGAGCATGCCGTTAACTTTATTTATAAACGTCATGACCCAGAGATGTGGCTAATTCTCCATGTTTTATTTTTGAACTGCAGACATGTGACCTCATTCAGTATGTGCGGGACCATAGTCGTAAGTACCCTGCTTAGAACCATCCCCCAGCCCACTCCCCATCTTAGAAGGAAGTTAGCAAAATGCGCTCTCAGAATAGATCAATCTGCCAACCAGTCTCTTCACATTAGAGATGCCGTGAGGAAATTTGGAGTCCACAGGGAGGTGGTGGTGCCTAGAATATCAACTCCGTCTCTAGTGCCAGAGTGTGTGTGTTGGAACCTGGTCCCAGTGGGATGTAGTCATGTAAACTGTGGGCTTTAAACCTGGGACAGACGGGGATCAGAACACTCCGGATGGTCAGATCAGTCGAGTTTGAGGTGATTGTTAGTGTCAGACAGTAACTGACAGAACTGAAGTCAGCAGTGGAAAGAGGCAGCTGTGTAAATGTGGCCTGGTGGGTGGAAGTCCTGACTTGGCTTTATGTTCTATTAGTCTTTTCCTGAAATGATTGACTGGAAAATTTATAGTAACACTTATTCTGCCTATAATTTTCTCTCTCTCAAAAATGTAAAAATCAAAAAGATATTCAGATTTGGCAAAAGCCCTTCTGAATTTAAGACCCCTCATAGCAGGGCACAACCCTTAGTGATGTAACTATCAACTGGTGTTACAATTCTGTAAGTACATGCACCCACATTGTGTTGAATGTTGGTTTAAATATGTATAATAACTTTCCTTTATGCTGTAGTAATACAGCAAAAGGAAAAGGAAAAGTGAAAAAGTTTCTTCAAGGCATTTTTGGGAGAAAACCCAGATAAATCAGAGCCCATTTCTATAGAAGGTAATACTCCTAGAGACACAGAACTTAAAACAAAACGAAAACACTATTTGTTTTGTATATGCGTGTGTGTGTGTGTGTGTGTATGTGTGTGTGCTTCTTAGTGTTTTGCTACACATACATATGGAAGGCAGATGAGGTCATCGGCTCCCTTAGACTGGAGTTACAGATGGTTGCAAGCTACTGTGTAGCTGGAAATCAAACGTCCGTCCTTTCCAAGAGCAGCAAGTGCTCCTGACCACTGAGCTGTCTTTCCAGGCCCAGAGACAGAATTTTAATGGCTCTAGAAGCCATTGAGTCAAGCTGCTCAGGACTCTGCCTTTCCTGTAGCAGAAAGCAACAAGGTAGGAATCCACACCTATACCTTAAACCCATGGAGATAGGCCATTCTGAGGTTGACTTAGCACAGTAAGTTTCTACCTGACACATGAGCCAAGTGACCAGTAACTACGAGTGTCGGAACCAAGAGTGGGGCCTGTTCCTTCAAACTGTGAGGGTTCCACCCAGCACATCTGGTCAAAGTACACAAAATTGTTTCAAAAGTATGAATTAGAACACAAAAGGAGTTAATGATTTCTGTGTATTTTATAAAGGCACACAACCATGTGACTATGGTTAGGGCTTTTTCTAGGCCTGATCTTGCAGGGGAAGGGACCTCTGCAAATTAGTGGCCTGAAGCAGCACAGCCCAATAGGACAGTCTCCCATGGTGGAGGTGTCCCCTGCACCATTCAGCAGCCTAGCTGCATTCACGTGTGGCTTTGGATACAGGTAAAGAGTATCACTGAGAAGCTAAATTTTGCATTCAATTATTTGAAATGTAAATCACTACTTGTGGCTTATGGCTATGCAGTGTGGTCCAGCCAATGTTTGTTTCTTCCAGAGTACATCTATCACTTTTAATTATATGATACACAAATATGTCCCTACTCAGGGGGACCCCTCTCAGACGCCCAAACATTTTGATTGACGACATAATGTCACATGTGGAAAAGGTCACATCTGCCTTCAATGTGACAAGCTGCAGCCAATACATGGGCACACTAAATACAGTATATGAACTCACCTTAAGTTCATAGATTCCGGCCTGTCCACAGGAGATCTCGTTATGTATATATGTAAATATCCCAAACTGAAAAAAATCTGCAATCAGGAATACTAGTAATCCCAGCCTTTCAGATAAGAGAGACTCAGCCCATGAAGGCATATGCATGTATACATCTGCATATATGTGTACATACTTGAGTTTAGGATGTAGGTCACTGGTGGACCACTTCTCTGTCTTGGGTAAGAGCCTGGACTCAATCTCCAGCACTGCAGAAAACAAAAGTAAAACTAAGATTTGGCCCTTTGGGGCTGAGGATGTAACACAGTGGTGCAGTCTTTAGCTAATCATGAGAAAGTGACACAGGCCTTGGGCTTGGTTCCCATGCTCCCTTATGCCTCTTCACAAAAAAAACAATCAAACAACCAAACACACACGTATGATGTATGTGTGCATGCATGTGTGTATATGTGCATGCATGCATGAATGTACATATAGTTGACATCTCTAGATATGTAAGAAGTTGTAAAGAGAGGGGTCAGGACCCTCTAACTTCTCAAATTGAGCTCAGCTCCTGTGACACTATGGTCCCTCTCAGATAGAGGGTCTCCATGTCCCACAGCTGGCTTCAGGGTGCTGATTTATGGCTACATGTTGTCCCTCTTCCCCCAGCCCTCCACTCTGGATGGAACCCTGCTGCTCTAGGATGCAGGTCACGGTCTGTGTTTTCTCCAGACTGTCTGTTGCCTTGACTATTGAGTGGACATGGCCCCACAACTCCGATTTTCCTGAGCAGTTTAGAATCCTGGTGTCCTACCAAGTAATAACCCAGTCTCTCTTGTTTTTCCTCCACAGCTAGCAGACATGGTGAGTGATCTTCATTTACAGAATGCTTTACTTGAGCTCCAAGGTGTCTCCCAGCTGGAAGATGAGATTGAGCGTGGTGATGATAGAAATTGGACCTGGCCTTCCTTTGCTCACACTCAGAGCAGACTCTTGGCCTCTCAAGACTCGTCAGCTATAGCTGAGTTTCACTCCCATTTTCCACTGGAAGCCCTTTTGTCTTGAGGCATATGCTAATGACATGCATCACCATTCACCCACCTGATTTTTTAAAATATCCTTCCTCTCTCCTCCCCTCCCTTTCTCTCTCATCTCTTCTCCAACCTCTCCAAATCTCTCTTCCCACTCCATCTTTCTCTTTCTGTCCCCCTGCCTCTGTCATGTCTTCTCTGAGCCAGTGATTAGGATGCTGAGGGAAGATGGGAATAGGATCAGACAACAAGTGAGATAGATGTGCAGTGGAGATGATGCTGAGACCTAGGTAGCTCGTGCTTAATGTTAATCACCAACCTGCCTCAGTGGCTTTTAGTCTTATTTTATTATGATGATGATGATGATGATGATGTATTTTACCAATGCTTATTACATGATACATTTGTATCAGCCTGATATATATATATGAACACACACACACACACCACTTATATGAATTCACCAGCCTTTACCCTCTGCTAACTCAGTCCTTTAAGGAGGATTTATCAAAAGCCTCCTGTGATCTAGTCTCTTGTTTTGAGCTGGGGACAGGGTTGACAACAGACAAGATCCATTACACATTTCCATTCTCATGGAGAGTCCCGATAGAAAACAAATGGATAAATTCAGAATCTGAGATAAAGCACAGACTACACCATAATGGAATAATGTCAGGAGCAGGGGTGGATACTTTTTGGACCAGGGCTCCTCTCAGAAGCAGTGAACTTGAAGTCAGGACTAAAGGAGCCACAGTTTTCTAAGTGTAAGGCCAGAAATTCAAATACCAGAGCTGTGGAACAGAGCAGACTTAGGCATTCCTTAGAAAGCTACAGAGCCCAGTCAGTATCCGTGTGATTCCGTGGTAGGGAGAGATTAGCATTTTAAGAACAAAGGAGGTGTAGCTAGAAGCTGCTCAAGCTGGGTAGATAGACTTCCAATCCACGTTAGATGAGCTCACACAATCTTGGAAAGCAGCCTGTCATACGTATATAAGCAAAGGTATGCATGGGTGCAGGTAACATGTAGAGGGGAGAACAGGAGAGGGTAAACATTAGGTGGTGAGGAAGGACTAGGTGCAGGTAAAGAACACAAGTCATGAAGAGATGTAGAGCTAGTTGTTGTTCTAGCCTTCACTGTGTTGTGGATTCCATAGGTTTTCTTGTGGGTGGGTGGATTAAAAGGTACTTGGCGAGGCTGCAGAATCCGCTGCCGAGGGGCTGTTCTGGCTGTGTAGAAGTGCTAGGAAGTATGGACTTTAGGTCTAATCTCATAATCATTTATTACAAATAACTTTCAAATAAAAAGTCTTAATCACTAATAAGGCCAGAGGCCGAGTTGGTAGGGTGCTGGTGTGTAGGTAGAGACGCTGCCTGCCTTGTGTTAGGCAGAAGCCGTCAGCATTAGCTCTCCCGAGCCCTTGGGCTCCTGGAAACAGCATGCTGGGTTTGAGGCTATGCTTCAAATAAGCCCTTAAGTATTTTTTTCCTTTGAAAACTAAAACTTTTTCTGTGTTTTCTGGCTGTACTGTTAACCCCTTCTTCCCTATTGCTGGTTTTATACTGTGTACAAAACAATCCAAACATAAAGCTAGAAGCATCAAGTCCACACTTAGGACTCACCTTTTAGTTGTAAAATTAACATTACTTTGATTTTGAAAAATCTGCTCATCCATTAATTAGACTCGGAGGCTAAGAAATTATGTCCCATCTCTGCTGAGATGAACTGATTTGGCATTAGCATGCACTCTAACTGGCCATGGAGGCATTCCTTTTGTCTGTTCAGGATGGCCTTGAACTTCTGCTCCTCCTGGATCTACCACTCAAGTGTGTGAGGACAGGGATATGCTACCATATCTGTCTTATGTGGTGCCGGGATCAAACCCAGGACTTTGCACGTGCCAGATGAGCGACTCACTGACTGAGCTACATCCCTAGTCCCTTATCCTTCATTTTATTTAATTATAAAAGGAGTCTTCACAGCCATTCCTTGAAAGTCTTTTTCCTCTTGTCTTTTCCTCATTAAGTGAAAAGAATTTCTGTTTCAACATGATTAAAATACAGATGCGAACGACCATGCCTTTGAGTCGGCTTCTGCAGGGTTAAGGACATTTCCAAACAGGTTCTACCATTTAGAAGGGATTGGGTAATTAACTTACAAGTTTAATCCAAATCATGTTGATTTTAGACTGTTTTCTTTTCTGCTTATCTCAGTGGAGCATATAGCCAGTCTTTAGAACAGCCATTTTAATGATTCAAGATGTAAACATTTAATATTTTATATGTTTTAATATTTGGGTTATTAATTATTTAATGCTTAAATATTTGAATAGTTAGCCTTTTAAATGATTTTGCTTTCCATGTGTTGCTTGTAGGCAAACATCCTACATGACAGGAGGCACGTTTTTTGTCTTTCAGGAAAGCCTGAGTGCCCAGTACATCCAACTGAGTTGGTGTTTGTCCTGGACCAGTCCCGGGATGTCACACAGCAGGACTTTGAGCGGATGAAGGGGGTGATGGTCTCCCTGCTTAGTGATGTCAAGGTTAGGGAGGCCAGCTGCCCTGTAGGTGCCCGTGTTGCCATCCTAACCTACAACTCCCACACCAGGCACCTCATCCGCTTCTCGGATGCCTACAGGAAGGACCAGCTGCTCAGGGAAATTAAAGCTCTACCTTATGAGAGATCCTCAGACACCAGGGAGATTGGCAAAGCCATGAGGTTCATCTCCAGGAATGTCTTCAAGAGAACCCTTCCAGGGGCTCATGTGAGAAGAATCGCCACGTTTTTTAGCAGTGGTCAGTCGGCCGATGCCCAGTCCATTACCACAGCCGCCATGGAGTTCAGTGCCCTGGACATTGTACCAGTGGTGATTGCATTCAGCAATGTGCCCTCCATCAAGCGTGCCTTTTCGGTAAGCATTGGATAAAGCACTTTTTGTTCATGTACTTCACCAATACTCAGAAACCTTATAAGAAGATACACAGCTACATTTTCTTGCCTTCAGAACAAGGTCATTCCAGCTAGCAAAATTCAAGGGTAGGTGCTTTGTTGCTATTTACCAAGCACTGGATAAGCTATGTATTCATTTTCCTGTTGAATTCTCACAACTACTGTGCAAAGATGAAGATTGGTTCTTCTCATTTTATAGATGAAAAGGCCAAGCCTAGACAAGGCCAGCTTCTGGTCCAGGCTCCATAGCTGCCAGAGCAGAGTGATGATGTTAGGTTTTGGTGCTCAGTTTGCTTCGCCACAGCTTCCCTAGGTACTTATTGCATGGCCTCTGCCTCCAATGATACTGAAATCAGGAGGTTAGTAAACAGGAGTGTCCTTGAGATGGTCATGATAGTAGTCATTGCTGTGTGGTTTTGAAAAGCTAGCTAATTAGGTATGCGGCACACCCCTGTAATCCCAGCACTTCAGAGGCAGAAGTGAGAGAAACAGGAGTTCAGGGGCATCCTTACCTACTTGGTGAGTTCAAGGCTGGTTTTTGGCTAAGTGAGAATCTGTCTCAAAACCTGATCTGTGGATCTGTGGAAATAGCCCAGTAAAGTGCATTAGGGCCTGAATTCAGGTCCCCAACACCAATACAAAGGCTAAGCATGAAAGTGCACAGGTTTAAGTACAGCACTGGACAAAGACAGATGGCTCCCTGGAGCTTACTGGCCAGCCGGCCTGAAGAAATGGCTAAGTTCTAGGTTCGGCTGTCTCTGTCTCAAAACTTAAGGTAGAGAGTGATTGAGAAACACATCTGGACAACATTTGGCTTCCCCATGCATGTCACAGGCATGTACAAAACCACAAAACACATCCATGTATCACACAGTCACATGAAAGCAAACAATTACGTTGACTTTTCTTTTTTAACTTCAGTTGTGTAACGGTCCCCACTTTATAAAAGAAAAGCTATCCCAACCAAAGCTTCTTAGATGAGGGGTTATACCCAGCACGTAGCATCCCTCAGTAAACCACCTGGAATGGAGACATCCACAACTTCCCATCTTTCATTGCAAAAGACTCACCGGCTCCAGCCAAGTATTCTTCTGGTAGGTGCTGTCCCAAGCTCAATGCTGAGCTTCCCATTTGTGGAGAGATCCAGACAGCAGTACAAGAGTATTGAGAAATGCATGGGGAAATAAGTTTCAACATTTGACAGTTCATGTAAAGAGTAAGTGACGTACCACTGGGCCTCAGGACCCAGAACATTCTAGCAAGCACAAGGATGCTTAGCTTTGCTTTTTTTTTTTTTTCAATAGCTTGATGCTGTTTAATACCAGTGGGACCAGGGTAGCACAGGAGATGGAATGGCTATTAGCATCAGTGGACTCAGAATTATGTAAACAAAACAGGCTGACTCATCCAAAGGCTACTGCAGGTAGATTAGAAAAGATTGTCTGGGCCGTGCAAAGGAAGCCTGAAAATTCTGTACGTGATTTTGATGAGAGAGTCCTTGCAAGTTTAGTCATAAAACAAAGGACAACTTCATATCCTGATGAAAACACTTGGTGGTATTTGTGACAGACACTTAAACCAACAGGGGTCCACCCACTCAGAAAGTACACAGACAGAAGACACTGTAGGCAAAGTATTGTGGTTTGGGGTTAGGCGTTTTGGTTTGGAGTTTGTTTATCAACTTTTCAGTGTTAACATCCACAAAGACAGGTGAATCTAGTTTCTCGATTCTACCTAAATTGTCTAGAGACTCTTTAAAAAGTTGAGCCTTGTGGACTAGGGAGATGGCCCAGTAGTGAAGCACTTTGCCTGAGGTCCAGAGTTCGAGTATCCAGAATCCATGTAAGCTCAGTGCAGTCGTGAGTCTGCAATCCCAGCACTCTTACGCAGGGATGGGGGCAGAGAGAGAATCACCAGCAGCTCATGGGCCATCCTGAAACACACAGCAGTGAACAACCCCTGCCTCACACATGGTGGAAGGCAAGGACCAACACCCAATGCTGTCCTCTGACATATGTCAAGAATACACAAAGCTGCTGCTGCTTCCTCTTCCTCTTTCTCTTCTTCTTCCTCCTCCTCTTTTTCCTCCTCCTCCTCTTCCTCCTCTTTTTCCTCCTCCTCTTCCTCCTCTTCTTCTTCCTCCTCTTCTTCCTCCTCCTCTTCTTCCTCCTCTTCTTCCTTCTCCTCTTCCTCCTCCTCCTTTTCTTCTTCTCTACCACCATGCCCAGTCCCACACAAAGATTCTTAATTTTTTAAATTAATTTTAAAACAACAACAAACCTTATAAATCTGGGCAGCAGCAAGTGAAGGATCTGAGGTCAGAATCAGTCCCAAGTTCACTACAGGGTCAAATGTTTAGCCCTGAGTTTGCCAGAGCTGTCCTGGGGCTCTGAGGATATAGGAGGAGCTGTAGATCCCTAAGCCCACTCTGCCCTTGAGGGGCCCAGGCATGCTGTCTTGGGGGGCTTTAAACAGAGGAAGCAAGCCAGCTGGTTATAACTGGATGGATGCCTGACACAGTTAGCAGAAAGTTGCTTTGTTCTATTTCTGCCTTTTTGTTTCTTGTGACCATTTTTATTCCGGTGCCTTCCCCGGACTTAGACTGTTAGTTGTTATCCATGGAGGAGGTTGCTTACTGGCTCGCTCCCTGTGGGTGCTCAGTCTACCTTCTTACCACACCCGGAACTACCTGTCCAGGGGTGGCACCACTCCTTGTGGGATGGGCCCTCTCACATCAGCCATTAATCAAGACAATACCCCCGAAAACTTGCCTGTAGGCCAACCTTATGGGAGCATTTTCTCAACTGTGAGTGCCATGTCCCATAGAACTCTAGCTTGTGTCAAGTGGACATAAGTCTTGCTAGTACGATTGACCTCCCACAACCCTCTCTGTACATTCTAAAGAATGAAAACTTTCCGGTGTATTAGAATGTCATTTTTTCTTATGTGCCATCTTATGGAGTCCTGTGAAACCTATGAGAGAAAAGGCATCCAACCATCTGTGCATGCCCACACTTCATCTGCAGCCTTGTTAGCTCTACTCCCAGCCATACTGGTGCATCTTTGCATTTTTTCAGGAAAATAAGCAATAAGAGAAACACATTTACCATTTTAAATCCCAGTTCACATTCAGTTTAGGGACTTTTTTAAAAATACTGCAGCAACTCCATGCTAAGCAATGGGATCAGTGATCCCTATAACCACACCCTTCAAACCCTATGAGGAGATGCCTTGCTGGGGTGTCGGGACATGCAGGTCACCAGTGGACTCTTCCTAATGACACGTCGTGCCTTGCTGGGGTGTCGGGACATGCAGGTCACCAGTGGACTCTTCCTAATGACATGTCGTGCTTGCTTTTATTGCTTTCTGCTTCCTCGCCTTTCTCTGGAGCACTCTGCTCCTTTCTCTATGGACTTGTGTCTGGAAACATAACCTCTGTCTTCAGTTCTCACAAGAGCTCCGAGCCTTTACCTCTAACCCAGCAAGAATATCAAGGCAAAGCAGTGGGTAGCCGGAGAGGAAGCTAGTAAGCACAGACTCCTCCATCTGTTCTGTGTGAGATAAAAAATGGTAGAGACGGAGCTAAGTCTAAGTCCTGGGGAGATGTCTTCCTCCTTTCTTTTCATCCCCTTCTTCCTTGGTCCACCAGATAGAATATAGCCCATTGTGTAACTGCAGATGGTTCCTTCAAGACCATTGGTTCTCAGCCTGTGGGTTAAGACCCTTTTGGGGTTGTCTAAGACTGGTGTTAAATGGGTATTTACATTATGATTCATAACAGTAGCAAAATTACAGCTATAAAGAAGCAACAAAGATAATTTTATGGTTGAGGGGCACCCCAACATGAGGCACTGTATTAAAAGGGTCGAAGCACTAAGAAGGTTGAGAACCACTGCTCGAGACAGTCTTGCAGCCCTCGGGACTCCAATTCTCAACTCCTACAAGAACAGTTCAGATGCCCTGGTCAGAGAAATGGTGTAACCCTAAGTAACCAGGACCTCTATGGTTGCACCTCTATGGATTAAGTGTGGGAGTGAGAGTCACCAGGGAGAGAGCTATTTACTTGAGAGTCTAGGAATGATTCACTGGGACACAAACATTGTCGGACCCATCTTAGCCACAGGATAGGATCACTATAATTTTTTTTCACCTATTAGTCATCTCACAGTTGATGGGCAAGTTTGCTAATCTTGGTCAGTTGGTGAATCCTTATCTGCTCTTCCTGCTCTCTGAGCTGGCCCTGGCTTGGTTACCAGTCACCCATCACTGTTGAGGTGGGCCCAAGGGTTGGTTTGCTTGAAACACTGAAGATGCCTCTAAAAACCACCAACAGTGCGGAGTCGCTCCTGCTAGGGCAGAGTTGAGACTCTGCATCCTCTTGCTCTCTATATGGGCTACTGATGGTGCTGCTGCTGTGGAGGGACTGGGATGTTTCAGAGAGGGAAGCCACCTAGGTCTGGACCTGAGCCTGCTTCTGTGATACCTAGTTCACAAGAGAACGTTAAAACAGTGTCACAGCTAATTTTGGTTGTCAATTTGCTTGCATTATAAATAGCAGTCCTTGGTTTCCTGGTTCCCTGGGACTTGGTGTGAGGTGCAGGAGCAGGGAGGAGGGGTGGGGGTAGCACAGGGTCTCATTCTTTTCTATAACCGACTTGAGTGTAGGCAGTCTCTCTTACCAGGATAAGGATGAGGAATTCCCCTGGTTGGCTGGGCGATACAGATAGGAAATGCTTTATGCTCTCTCTGCTGACCCATGTCACCCACTGTGTGCTGCTGACTGCTTCACGGTGGTAAGCTCTGGACATTCTATTAGATTCAGTAAGAGAATTCCTCTTTGACAGCTAAAGGAAGAGTCAAGGGTTAAAACCAGCAGGGCCACCTCCCAGAAGCCTTGTGGGTCTGCCCTCCCCTGACCTCAGCTCTCAATAGTGCTGGAAGGCTCCTACATCCCAACCCAGCTAAGCAGTTCTTTTCCTGCTTCTGCTTCTTCCAGATTGACGACACTGGCACATTCCAAGTCATTGTGGTTCCCTCCGGATCTGACGAAGTGCCAGCGTTAGAGAGACTCCAGCGGTGCACTTTCTGCTATGGTGAGACCCACGGGGGAAAGTGAATTTGATCAGGCCTGCTCAGTGTGTTGAGTCACCACTGGCAGGAGCAGCTGGAACTTGGCCATAGGGATATGCACAGCCTAGGGCAGGCCTCACTGGGGCTTGGAACACACACTGGATCTTCCACACATGGAGACTCTCAGCCTGCAGGGTCCTCCCAATGCACCCCAGAAGGAAGGTTATACTCCTGGCCTCTCTGCTTCACTGTAGCCTCCAGGACACAATAATTGAAAAACAAAACAAAAACCTTAGCCCGTCTCCTTGCCAAGTTTTTCGTGCTAGAAAGTATTTTATATGTGTTTTCTAAATCTCAAATGTACACACACACACACACACACACACACACACACACACACACACACAGGCCCCAAAGGCTTTGGAGCAACCTGGCACCTTCCTTCTTAGTTGGGAATTTTCAGTGCAGTAAAAGTGGAAGACAGAAACGCATACGCCCTCATCCAGGAGTCTTCATAGACTCCCAAGAGTTAGGCAAGAAAAAGATTTGTGATGCGCAATCTGCTGGTCTAGCTGGAAACAGTCTCTCTCCTCTTCCATCTGATGTTCCATGACCATGCAGGAACCACTGGGGTTCCCGGTGGTCATGACAGCAGGCAGTTACCACGCGTCTGCTATAGTCTGTGCACTGCTCTCATGCTGCCTGATGTCAACCAGTGTGGTTGAGAGTTCAGACTCAAGCTTCTAGGCTTCTTACGATCTAAGCACAGTTTTAATTGGTTTACATAAATTGTGTCAGTCTAGGCTTATCATCACACTGAAATGTTTGAACTATTATTAGTAACATTGTACAGATGAGGGAGATCAAAATGAGAGAGATGTGATAATTTTCCTCAAGGGCCCCACAACCAGATCAAATCCAGGAAAGCTGGCTCTGAAGTGCTTTTAATTTTTCCTGAATATGAGTCTCATTCTGGTCCCTGAAACTCTCCATTTAGACCTGGAGAAGACAGTATGATACCTTCTTCATGTGCATCAGTGGGGTTCTGGGGTTTGCTGTGTAGATGACCTCACCTGGAGAGAGTGATTCTGAGAAGGGGGCAGACAGTTCCTAGATTTCTTTTCTGTCTCCCTCTACAGCCCTGGATTCAAACTTTCTGCTCATACCCTCCAGTCCTGTGGATTGTACTGGAAAGTTTTGGATCCTGGTACTCTTCCTTCACATGAACCGGTGACATGCTAAGAAACAGCCTATATGCCCTTAGTTGTGCCCCTGGACATGTCAGGTCCAACAGTGTGCTGATATGTTGCACAGTCGGTAACTGCACATATGTGACTAGGGATAGGCTTTTGGCTCTGTGCCTTGGCTTAATCCCTTGTTTTGTCTCCTAGGAATATAATGGAAGATATTTTGGCTGTCATTTCCTGCAATTAAAAACCCCACAAAGCAGAGCAAATGGGCAGCCTGCTGTCCCCAGTGTAAGAAACAGCTCTGCACAGCGATGACTATTCTGTCATCTGACCATTATTCAGGGTCATAAAATTTCACTAAACTTCAGCAAGGGACTTAGGCAGAGCCGTCTTTGTTGAGTCCATGAGCAAGCATGAAGATAAGAAGAAAGTTTGCCACACACAGGATCCATATGCTTTTTTCACTTAGTAGCTGGTATTTATGGTCCATGCTGAGATCTAAGTTCCATCTGTATGCTTGTTACTCTATTTCTCCCTTTGGTTTCTAAGGAATCAATTCTTACCTCCAGTCATCTCATTTACTAACAAACTAGACCGACCCTCAGCATCTTGGTCAGCCCAATTCCCAATTAGTTACACACAATTAGTTGTATAGAGAAACTCTGCGCTGAGGCCTAGCAGTGGCTTGTTCAGAGGTGATGTCATGTTTGTTATGTGATAAGACTGGAATCTGGGCATCCCAGCTCTCAGGTGAAGGGGCCACCCTGTACTTCATGTGTCCTTATCTCTAACAATAAGACACTGCAAGCTAGCTCAGCAGGTACAGTGGCTCGTCCCCAAACATGACGACTTGAGTTCAATCCCCAGGACTCACGTGGAAGGGAGGAAATGCTTGACTCTTGAAAGTCCTCCTCTGCCTCCACACACATGCTGGGCTATGTGTACCCAAGTATATAACAAATAAGTAACTGTTAAAAACACCATTGACTTCACATACAGAAACTTCTAGAAATATGGTGACTCCATTGTGAATGTACTCCCTTGCTTCAGTGGGTTCTATGAAAATAGATTAAGTGAATTCTAGAATCCTCCCACTTCCAATTTATCATATTCCCCCATTCATTCATTGTGGTCACATTCAATAAAATCCACTCTCTGTTTTTTTCTTGCTATGCATGCATAAGGAGAGGCATATTTATAAAAATGACTTCACTTTATGGAAGTGCATTTTTCATAAGGGGTGCGAAGTTGTGAACTCTTACTTAAGTTGAAATAAAAGATGCATTGCCTTTTAAAGCTTAATTTTTAAAGCAGATGAGTTTTTCACAGCTAGTGTAGTGATTAAGGCCCTTGGTTTTGCCTACACACAGTCAACACTAGAAGCATGTTCTCTTACAGTGTGTTTTTACATCAGGAGATGAATTGCTCACTTCAAACTTCATACACACAACAGTCAAGATTAAACTTCCATCAAACACAACTTAAAAACTGATAGCATGGAGTCAAGGACTCACTGGCTGGTATCAGATCTGGACATCTTGGTGATAAGCTCTTACTCTTGATATCAAGAACTTAACTATTTTATGAGCAAAGTCTATGTAGTTCCTACATGCTAAAATAGCTGAGGTAGAATCTTTCCGTCTTTCCTCTCTATCTGCTTATTAACTCTAAGTGACTTGGTTTGTAGACAGATGCAAGCTGGATGCTTCTTGTGACCAAGCCAAACCACGCCCCATTCAGTCCTACTTGGATGCTGCATTCCTACTAGATGGTTCCCGGCATGTGGGAAGTGCAGAATTTGAAGACATTAAAGACTTCCTGGAGGCACTGCTAGATCACTTTGAAATCACTTCAGAGCCAGAGACATCTGTCACTGGAGACAGGGTGGCTCTACTGAGCCACGCTCCCCTCAACTTCCTACCCAACACCCAGAGAAGTCCGGTTAGAACTGAGTTCAACCTAACCACCTATAACAGTAAGCACCTCATGAAGAGACACGTGGAGCAAGCAGTCCAGCAGCTGAATGGAGATGCTTTCCTTGGTCATGCCCTCAGGTGGGCACTGGACAATGTCTTCTTAAAAACATCTAACTTGAGAAGACACAAAGTCGTATTTGTGATATCTGCTGGGGAAACCAGCTACCTGGATGAGGAAACCTTAAAGAAAGAGTCCCTACGAGCCAAATGTCAAGGGTATGCCCTCTTTGTGTTTTCCTTGGGCCCTGACTGGAATGACAAAGAACTGGAAGACCTGGCCAGCCACCCTGTAGACCAGCACTTGATCCAGCTTGGCCGAATTCATAAACCTGAGCACGGATATGGTGTAAAGTTTGTGAAGTCCTTTATAAACTCCGTCAGACGTAAGTCATAATCTGCTCCTGTACATAAGAGCCTGCTAGCTATTCCCTAGAAGGGCGATGTGTTGGCATGCGCTCTTGGACAGCTCTTGTTTGGCTTCAAGGGCATTGCAGGGTCAGAGAGGAAAATCTGTAATAATGGACGGTGGAAGGGAGGACACTCTGGTTCCTAAGCATTTAATTTTCTGGCTCATCATCTTTTTTTATGCCTCTAGTTCCTATGGAGAAGCAATCATAACAAGCAGCTGTCCACACATCTGTCTGCTTTGAGACATGTCGTCTGGGGGTGTGAAACCACAGCCTGGACTTGGGCTCCTTTGCCATGTAACACTAGCAAACTGCCCTTTGGGGAGAGGTTTCTACAATTAACACCCAGAAAAAGAGACGCCAGGAAAAAAAAAAAACAAACCAGAAATAATCCTTGGCTTTGCTTGGCTAAATTCCAAAGTCTGAGCTGGGGGTGTTAGGAGATACCGTTGTTTTATCGGTCAGAATGAAAGGCATGGCTTTGTATAACTTTCTCTCAGCTTTATGACCTCGTAGGATCCACTAGTGAGAATAACTAGTGGCTGTAAGGAAACAAACATGGGCTGTTTTTCTTGGACTGGGCGTCCTGAGAAAATGCAGTCCGTTTTGGATACAGCAGGATGGTTGGGGAGCCATGCCCAGATACGAGGCTGAAGGTAGAGGGGCAGTGGGTAATTGTATCTGTTTTCAGAGACTGCTGACTCTTTTCCGAGGGAGTGCAGAGAAACTGGAATACACAGGCTGAAGAAGGCGTGAATGAGTACCTAGCTAGTTCTTAAAACTGTTATTGAAGAGTGAGGTGGGTTGAGGCTGCAGGTGTGCTGAGCAGTGAAGAGAGACTGCTGATGGGGCCAATGCCAGATCCTACTCAGCGACCAGCACGAACTACCAGCTGAGGTTGGTTAGACACGCAGGGTTCAGCCCCACCCCAGATGTTCTGAATCAGAATGTGTATCTTACCAGAGCTCCCAGTAAACATACATACAAGGTCCTGGGAACACGGGTATGGGAGTAGTGAGCCCCCCTCCCCCACCCGAGTGAGATTTATTTCCATAGATTCTGGAACAGAAACCCCAAAGAGGAGCTAAGGGCAAGGGGTCACCCTGAAGGAAGCCAGTCATAAGAGTTGAACAAAAGACCACTTGGTAAGTCTCTGGTAAACTCATAAAGAAGCATGCTTGATGACCCACTAGGCTGGGGCAAGACTCCTGAGATTTCCTTCCTGGTATCCCAGAATTCCTTCTGTTATTTCATGCCAGGGCATCCAGTCACATGATCAAATGAGGCAGCCCCTCCTTCTTAGGAAAAAAGCAGAAATGTTTTAAGCAAAGAGCAGGTAGGACTCATGGGAGATACAAAGTGCTCTGAACTATGAGCGTGATGCAGCTGCTACCCCATTTCCAAAAGCTGTGACATTTAGAAAGTGCCATCTTTAAAATACAGCTGCAAAACTGCAGGAAGTCACTGCTACCACAGGCCGGCATGGTCATGCCATTCGACACAATTGTAATTACTGGGCATCTACGCTGAGCCACTGGCTGCACAGGTGCCAGGCTTAAAGAATAGACTTGGCCAGATCCCCTCTGCAGCTTTGGAAGCCTTTGAAGTGACAAAGCGGACAGCAGAACGTGTGGTCACTTCAAAGCAGCTCATTCTCTAAGGGAAGCAAAGCTGCTGACTCAGCAACCTTCTACACTCTGTGCAAACAAGAAAAGGAAACCCAAAGCCAGAGCACACACCTGTAATTTTTGCTTTTGAGAGGCAGAGGCAGGAGGATTGCTTTAACTCAAGACCAGCCCAAGCCACTTAGTAAGACCCTACCTCAAAACTAAAGTTCTACACAAGACAAAAACCCTAAAGGTCAGGTACAGCACAGTATTGGGCCATACGGTAGAGCATACTACCCTTCTTATATCAGCAGTTTTGAAGATATGCTCTGTTGCAGCCCAGGACATGCCTGCTGGTTGGAAGAACCCTACATAACCAGCAAGAGGCATGCATACACACACACACACACACACACACACACACACACACACACTCGCATAGACATGTGTGAGCCAGAGGACAGCCTCAGGTGTCATTCCCCAGGCAAAGTCCTTTGGAGACAGAGTTTCCCAGAGATACAGAACTTGTCAAGCAGGTTGGGCTGACTGGCCAGTAAAGCCCAGCATCACCAGTAAATCCTATCTTTTTGTCACCTCCCCAGTGCCAGGATTATCAGTACATGGCACTAGGCCTGGCTTTTCCAGAAAGGCATTTGTTTAACAAATCCTTTTGCCTTCATGCTTTCAGGCATGTATAACACATTTTTAAAATTTCTCTGTTAAAAACAATAAAGCTTTGCATTTTCAAATGGATTAAAGCATGCTTTATCATTATGAAAAATTAATACTCTTCCAAATGAAGTGAGACGGTGAATTGAACCCAAGGGCACATTGTTTGTTGCTAACATAAAGGCCATAAAGGGAATAGCCTGTTCCCTTTGCATTTTGGTACACCACAAAAACAAATAAAAAAATACTCTAATGAGTTTCTATCCAAGGCAAGAGCATTATTAGGACTGCCTGCCTTGTGTTATCTTTGGTAGTGGCTGACGATATTAGGAGCTACGGGCATTTTAATGAAAAGTCGTTTGGGTTCACCAGTATATTCACTAGAGACTTCTCTTCCAAACTTAGTTTAGGGGTTTCTCTGAGACATTTCTCATGCCCCCTGACCATCTTTTGATGGCCATTGGTGTGATACTGTACAGAAGAGACATACTAACAGAGTGAGATCCTTACCTGAGCCTTTTCTCTTTCTAGATGGGATTAACAGGTATCCACCAGTCAACTTCAAAGCCAAGTGCAACAGACTCAGCTCTACGGATCGGAAGCTGCCCCCACGCCAGGTTCGGAGGTATGTTCCATGTGCTGGGTGTGACTTGTGAGGTAGATGTGCAATCCCCCTTGTTCCTCATTTCCTCCTCTTCTCTCTCTCCCCTCACCATGTTAGCCAGACAGAAACCTGCTACAGCATATTAAAATATGAATTGAGGGAACTAGAGATGTTTTTTAAATGACTGAGCAGATCTGGAAATAACAAATAAGAGGTTTTTTCTCTTTTAAATGAAAAGTCCAATTGTTGAAACAAAACACCCAGTGGGACACCCCAGTGGCAGCAAGCATGCCCAGTGGCCAGATCTTGCTTTTTAAACAGCATCATGTCCTCAAAGGAACTGGGGTTTCTTGGTGCCTAAGACATGCCCAGGATCAGGTGAGAAAAGACCAACTCCAGCCAAGACAATGGAGATGCTCCAGGAAGCAAAAACCAAACCACCTACCAGTGTCACATCTAGAAGGTGAGATGGTTTGACTCCCATGGCCTAGTCTTGGACTGCAAGTCCAGAAAGAAGGCAATGAATAGAGAGCATGGAGTGATTTAATATATTGCTGTATTATGGTATGCCCAGGAACATAGGCACGTGTGAGGTCAGAGTACAGCTTCAGGAATTGGATCTCCAGTATGCACTGTGGGATCCAGGAGCCTGCCTCAAGTTCTCAGGTGTGCACACTAGTGCCGCGTGGCTCCTGAGGTGTGGGTGTTGTGTGCCTTCTGTGCAGTCTGAGGTGACAGAGTGGGACACACAGTCATCACCTGGGTGAAGTTCTTGCCAGGAATTCCTGACTGGAGGCTAATGATGAGGAGATCACTGGGCAACCCCAGGATGTGGAACTGTGAGATTGTAGGCCTTACATCATGAATGAAGAGGTACAGATAAGATGACTGGAGTGAGGTAACTAGAGACAGGAAAGCCACCAGAATTCTGTGAACTTTAATAGGATTCCAGAGCAGGAAAAAAAAGGCTAATATAACCATGATTTGGAGAACATCTGGGGAAATTTGAGTATGAACAATGCATTGACATGATTGGACTGCTAGGGCTTCCTGGTATGCAGAAGAGACTGTCTTTAAGAGAAGTTTGATAAACAATTTAAGAGTAGCATGCAAGATGGTTGCAACCAAGGTATAGATGACTTTCCCTTTCTGTGTGTGCTGTGCATGTGTACACATATCTGTGTGTGATGTGCATGTATGTGTACACATGTCCGCACATGTAGAAGCCTGAGGTCAGGTGGCTTCCTTGACCAATCTCCTCATGTATGTGGCATATTCCCTGAGGCAGCATGATGCTCTAGCAAGTCTGGGTGGCAGGCTTGCTTCAGGGATATTATCTTCACCTCCTGTCATGCTGGAATTACAGGACTGCAGAAGCCAGTTTAATGGGTTCTGGGGTTCCAATTTCAGTCCTTAAGCTGTGTGGGAAGCTCTTGACCCACTGGGCCATCAGGTCGCTAGGAGCCCCTCTGGTCATGAACCAAGCAGGGGAACTGTCCAGCAGCAGATGTTTCCTGATGTCCAGCGCCGTGAAGCTAGTCCAAGAGGAGTAGGGCTCCACCTGCTGCAGGTGCCTGGCACTGTTTAGATGTGACTGGGCTGATACTTGGGCTGAGGCAGGTGTGGCAGCTTCAAGGAACTCTGGAGGGCTGTGCACCTAGGCTTAGCTCACTCTAACTGCTGTTAGTTTTGAATTTGGGTTTTCTAAGTGATGGAAAAATATATCCCTCACTGGGCACTTGGAACCTCTGTTCACTTGAAATCTACATACTGCTGCCTCCCCAGGACCCACATTGCAGTTACGGAGCATCTTCTGGCTCCACTGGCCTCCCTTTCCCACTCCCTTCATGGGAAGCTTGTGGTCAGGCATCCCTACCTTTGCCTTTGCTCATCTCCAGCCAGTCATCCTAGCAGGAAGGTGGTGGTATTCTGAGGCACTGTATCAGTGGCTAGCTAACTGATGAAAGGGGTCCAGCTTCTGGGAATCTGTCTAGAAGCTGGCAGGCCAAGCCATGGGATGGGGTCACCAGAAGATACTGTGTGTCTCCATGCCAGAGCCCAACATCAAAGACAAATGAAAAACTGTCATGGCTAGGGAAGGAGGAAGAGCCATAGAAGAAGAAAACACGTTTCCTCCGCCTTCTGATGCAGAGGCTCAAGTGTTCATCCTACCGGGCTTCACAAATTTGCAGCCAGCTCCGACTGCAAAAGCAGGTGTCAGTGTCAACCTACACACTCAAGAGGCAATTCTAGAAACTGCTGTTTGAAGTGCAGGATTGAGTGGGAAGACAGAATCCTTGGGGGCATTTAAAGAGGAAATCTCCCCTCCTCCACAATGCCCTCGATAGAGAGGAGGCTCAGCTTCTCCTGTGAGTCTGAAGTGGCCAAGTAGCTGGAGCATCTAGGAATTAAGATATGAAATCTGTACTACTGTCCATGAACTCCCGATGGTGTAATTGCCCGGAACTCCCCAGGCCTTCTCTAAGTAACCGAAGATTATGATGAGAGAAGTCATGGCTGCTTTTGAAGCTCTCCTCCTGGGCCTTTTAAGAGAAGCGAGGCAGAGAGGAACGCGGGATTGAGGAAACTGCCTGCTAGGCACAGGGGCCAGCTAGATGAGACACCATCCTGAGAATGCTGTGCATTGGGATTAGCTGTGGATTTGAGGAAATGTGCAGAAGCAGATCGATGAGAACAGTGCAGACTCACCATAGGCAACCAAGACAGATGGCTAGAGGGCGAGACCATAGGACAGCTTTGTGTAAGCACTCAGTTCTGCTCCAAGATAGTAAAAGACACAAAGTCACCTACATACTGTGCCAGACTCCAAGGCAGAGACAGGCAGAGCCTAAATTGGTGAAAGGTAAAACTGGACAGTCACCCTGCCACACGAATGACACATCTGCTGCACATTTGCTTTCCAAAGTACATGTCCTGGATGCACGATATGTATAATGTGCATGTATATGTACACACACACATAAAA
The DNA here is from genome assembly GCA_019843965.1 of Rhynchomys soricoides. Taxonomy (NCBI): domain Eukaryota; kingdom Metazoa; phylum Chordata; class Mammalia; order Rodentia; family Muridae; genus Rhynchomys; species Rhynchomys soricoides. The sequence goes on along the minus strand of JADRCH010000097.1, from coordinate 9,476,732 downwards.
AAGAATTTAGAAACAGAAGCAAGCTTATCAGTGCCATTCATCCCACTGCCTCTAGTCAGGAAGCACAGATGGAGGAATCTGTGACCACAAGGAATGGAATTCTACAGTCAGGATCCTTCCATTCTCATTTTACCTAGAACATGCCACAGCTTGCTTTCTATAAGCTTTACTGGAGCTAGGCTCAAGTTGAAACCTTGAATCATTTTATCCTCATTTTCTGCCTTGAATGCCTCTTGTTGGAGTTACCAACCAGCAAAGTATTCTCCCAAACAATACACAGTAGAAGAAAAAACAACTAGGTAGTCAAGTGATCCTTACTAAAAGCCTTATTAAACGCTTTATCAAATACAAATGCCCATCTGTAACAGTAGAAAAAAATAAACCTCAAAGCTAAGACATGGGCCCAGCACATAAAGCACAAACCCCACATAAGAGATGGCAAAGGCCACCTGGAGCTCCCAGGCCACTTATTACCAGCCAGCTGTCTCACCAATACCAGGGTGCCCTCCACATGTGCACCCATGGGCATGCACGCACATGCACACACATGCACACACATAGAACCCCACCCTCCAATGAAATAACACAAGGAAAAGGCTTTTAACATGTTTGACCTTTGTGGGAAAGGTGCAGGGTTGGCCTAGTAGTTGCCAATCTAATGATCTTTTTAAAAGATTTCTTTTTAATTTTATGTATATATCTCCATGGTGGGTGTGAGACCATGAGTATGGGTGGCTTCAGAGGCCAAAAGTGTTGGATGCCCTGGAGCTGGGGTAAGATGGGTGAGCTGCTCTACACGGACACCAAACTGCCACCTCTCCAGCTGTTTTGTCCTTACACCTAAGAGATGTGGCATAATCAAAGAAAGGGGGGAAAGGGCAGGGAAGAAACACAGGTGAGCTAGCCAAGCATGAGACCAGTGCTGATTTAGACTCGGAGGAAATCCTCTGCAGGCAGTCACTCTCCTTTACAGAAGTGGCCACTGGATGGTGGGTTGCTGTCTTAGTCAGGGTTTTTATTCCTGCACAAACATCATGACCAAGGTGCAAGTTGGGGAGGAAAGGGTTTATTCAGCTTACACTTCCATGCTGCTGCTCATCACCAAAGGAAGTCAGGACTGGAACTCAAGCAGGGCAGGAAGCAGGAGCTGATGCAGAGGCCATGGAGGGATGTTACTTACTGGCTTGCTTGCTTCTCCTGGCTTGCTCAGCCGGCTTTCTTATAGAACCCAAGACTACCAGACAGATGGTACCACCCACAAGGGGCCCTCTCTCCTTGATCACTAATTGAGAAAATGCCTTACAGCTGGATCTCATGGAGGCATTTTCTCAACTGAAGCTCCTTTCTCTGTGATAACTCCAGCTTGTGTCAAGTTGATACACAAAGCTAGCCAGTACAGTTGCCCACAGCCCAGTGGATGTGCATCCACATGCATGTGGGGAGCACTAATTGAACTCGGGGTTATTAATGACAAAAAAAGGACATTAACTTTGGGAGACAATGGGATGATGGGCACTTGAAGAAACAGGAGGGTAGTGGTGGGCGACTATGACAAAAAGCATTGTATAAGAAAAATTTTTAGAGAATTTCGTACGTAAGTGCTGCATCTACATCACTTCATGCCCCAACTCCTTCCATATCCCCAAATTTATGATTCATTGTATGTGAGGTGTGTGCGCAAGCGCGTGTACGTATACACACACACACACACACACACACACACACATACACACACATGCATGTATGTACAACCTCTGGGTCCATTTAGCATTGCCCATACATACATGTATCCAGGGTTGACCACTTAGGACTGAACAACCTATGCAGGAGCTTGTCCCTAAAGGAAGCTGCTTTTCCCTCTCAGATGCCACTGGCCACCTATAGCTCTTCATCTAAGGCTGGGAGCTTGTGATTTTTGCCCATCCCTGTTGGTATTCAACTGCTGGTGTTATCATGTTGGACTTGTTCATGCAAGCATGCTATTGAGAGTTCATGGGTGTGTTTTCCCTGTCATGACTAGGGGACACTATGAAACGGCAGGCATCCTGGTCCTCTGGTTCTTAAAATCTTTCCAACCTCTCTCACAGTGGTCCCTAAGAGGTACAGGGATTGCACTGCAGATTTGTCAGTTGGGGTTGGGTATCCCAGAGACACGTATTGTCTGTATTTTGAACAGGTCTCTGTTGCGAAAGGAAGCTTCTTTGGTGAGGCTTGAGATACACTTACCTATGGGTATAAAGGCAGGTACTTAGAATAATTAGGAATTGTATTCACTTAGGAAAATGGCAGCAGAAGGCTCTCTAGAGCTTATGGCCTCTCCAGCTGTGGGTAGTTGGCCAGGCTTCCAGTAATAGGTGTGAATTCTCTCCCATTGAGCAGGCCTTAGGATCCAATAGAGAGCTGTTGGCTACCCAACAAAAGAGGCCACTATTGCACCCTCCGGGATATCTTGCTGGTCAGGTATTGCAGTGTATAGGCTTTACACTGGATAGGACTACGGACTGTTCCTCTCCCTTGGCAGCTTGCAAGCACCTTTTCATACTGAAAGCTGCTCTTCAGGAGGCTGCTTCTGGATCAGGCCCAGTCAAATTTCCCTATGTGCCCTGTCCAAAGTGTCTTCAGCAACAGGTTCTTACCTTCAGGTTCTCAAAGGCCAACAAGAGCAAGGGCAATAGTCTACACTGCTATGGAAACTTGTATTCTCCTGACCAACAACTTGAAGGGGAGGTTTCCTAAGTCTGGCACTGGGTTTTGCTAGACAAGGGCATGGCTCTTGGGGTCAGTATCATCACCTCATATAGTATATCCATTAAAAATACACATGTGCACATACCTGTATACGTACACAGATATATGTAGGTACACATGAATATGTATGCACATGAATACCTGTATTTTAAAATACACTTATGAAATGTTTCTATATGGCTTTTCAAAAATTCTTTAGTGTTATCTCTCCTTCCTCCTCTCCCCCTGTATTACCATCACCATGATAGGCCAATATAAATCTCTACTTCAAACATTTTTAAATTTGCCCTGGAGGGGTGGGATGAAGAAGCAGGTATAATGGTTTAGGAAGAAAGGTTACCATGGAGCCAGTTGGGCTGGAAGGCCTCGGCCTCACGTGCTGTTCTCTTCTTTTGCTGTGCAGCTTTGTTCGGGGACCACAGAAAGCTATCCTCAAAGACCCCGCACCAGAGGCAGCAAAGCTCTTTCAAGATAAAAAATGCCTTTCAAGTATCCTGAGAGGTGGCAGAGGTGCTATTTCAAGTCTTTCCAGAAGCACACAATATACCTTTAAACAGGGGAAAGAAGCGGTGAAAGCTACTTCCAAACTCGGTAAATGAAGTGACTCGACAAGTTAGCCATGGTCAGACTCTTGACTTAGCACCGATCCACCCCTGAACTCCGAGCTCTTAACGGGGCTGCTCACCTACATCCGAGGACTGCTCTGGAGGGAAGAACAAGCCAGTGGCTGTAGGCGGTCAGGTATCATGTATGTTTACTTGACAACTCCAAACCATTTCAGCATAATGCTCTAACTACACGGAGATGGAAGAACACACACACACACACACACACACACACACACACACACACACGTTTTGACAGTTGAATAGAAACATAATTCTGAAGTTGATTTTTTCTTAACAGTGTACGCATTTGGACATGGGCCAATGTAAACTCTTAATTGCAACCCTCTGCTGTCTTCCATGTGCAGAGCCTCCCTTTTAATGTGCTATGGTTTAATACTCATCTGTTTAATCAGAGGGCTTCGATGTTGTGGAGTTAGTAAACATTTACCCTAGAAATGGAAGCTGTTTTTATGACATGGTTTTGGCAATCTGACCCTCGGGACTTCCGACTTCCATTTTAGCACTGCATTGTTTGGGTAGACCAGCTGGCCCAGGAGGAGCTTGTGCCGGAAGGTTGCCTCTGGCCTTCTGAAGTGGTTTGCCCAGTCTGGTAAGAAGCAGAGTCACCCTTTCCAGCTCTGTCTTCCTAAGCTCACTGGGAAACTCAACCAATTCTCCAGGAACCCAAGTCAGGCTTATGGACTGGGCTTTCTATAGAGAACTTCCTGCCAACCCGTTTCTGTGGATTTTTTTCTGATCTTTTTTCCCTGCTTTGGTCATTTATTAATTTTTACTAACCCATGTGTTCCTTAGACAAGAAGAGTAATATCGCATGCTGTCGTGAGTTAAGACTGAGTCCCTTTCCCCCACTGGGCAGCAAGCGCTGGGCTACAGTGAGCAGCACAAAGCAGGACTGGTGGAGTTCACAATGAAACTGAAGTGAGCTTTGGGATAAGAAAAATCCCAAAATCTGGGTTGAGTCTCGGCTCCAGCATTCTATGGGTTGAGTCTCGGCTCCTCAAGCATTCTATGGCTGCTTAGTCTCCCCATCCCTGCCCATTTCTTTCTTCTTAGGGTAGGGGTATTTCCAACAACTAAACATCAAAGTGGCACTTTGATGAGGCCCACCACCCAGATCTTACCTCAGTTTACAGCTCGATCCCCAGCCACCAATGGTACAGTCAGGCAGAATGCCACTGCCTTTGGGAAGGAAAGGAAGTATGGGAAGTAGGTTACTGACACCGCAGGCCGGAAGAGTGTGTTCAGATCTTCTTTCCTGTACCCCTGTTCAGGCAATCTGGATAGATGAGACAGGAGCAGTAACTTTCTATAACCCTCTGTGCCACCATTCCTGGGGCAGCTGCATGCAGACAGCCTCCTGTGCCGCCATTCCTGGGGCAACTGCATGCAGACAGCCTCCTGCGCCTTCTAAGGAGCAGGTAAGGCAGGAGTAACTGTCAGTTTGTACTCAGGTACACATCAGCTTTCTGTATCCTACAGGTGCTTAGAGGCTCAGGAACACTGTATGTTTCAGTACAGGAAACTGCTGGGCAGTATTTAAGAGGTATTTGTAATAGCAGGGACTTTTCTAATTAACTCTGGTTGAGCACACTTTTCTACTTTGAAAATGTATTTTTTTTTTTCCTGTGTTGGTAAGTACAGTACCTTTTGTAAAAATTGCTTGGTGATTAAAATTATTTTAGCATCTTGGGTCATATTTTTAATCCTGAACAAGTTAAGGGTCTGAAGGATGCTGCAAATAGTTCATTTAAAAAAAAAAAAAAAAGTTCCTAGCTGGAGGTGGTGGCTCATACCTTTAATCCCAGCACTTAGGAGGCAGAGGCGGGTAGATCTCGGAGTTCCAGGACAGCCAGGGCTACAGAGAGAAACCTTGTCTCAAAAACCAAAACCTAAAAGTTCCTGGTGCCAGAGCTGGGCCAACAGTTAAGAACTTGTTCCTTCAGAGAGCTGGAGTTTAGCTGAGTGGCTCACAGCTGCCTGTAACTCCAGCTCAGTTGGATCAAACGCCCTCTTCTGGCCCCCCAGGGCACTGCACACACATGTGCAGACACACGCATAAAAATTAAGAATTTAAAACACCAAATTCCTACGTTTATGATTTCTGTCTCCAAAATAGTAGAAACCAGAAAAAGCTAAGCCAAGTCTAAATTTAGTAAGGTACATTTGTGGCAAGAAGCACAGTGAGCATTACTGGGGCATCTTGTCTTAAACTGTAAATTAGAACTGACTGCAATGGATCTGGCTCCCATCATCTCTACACTAAGCCATCAGATTGTAACTGCACCAACAACCTTCTTTCAAAGAGGGTTATCTGTGGGACAGGTGTGAGCAATGGGCAGTAAATGGAGAACAAGACCCGGTGTCTGTCAAACGTGCCTTTATCCTCAGCACCCTGAGACACATGGCTTATCCAACAGCTCCATGCCAGAGGCCTGTTCTCCATGGACAACCCCCCAGCTCCTGCGGCTCTCTGAATGCACTTAGCATACAAGCTGAACAACCAGGCAGTGGTCAGGCCAAGCTTCCAAAGTCTACATGGTTGAGCCAGAACCAACACTGCCAACTTTGACCTTTCTGAATGATAAGCATTTCCTCATAGTTCTGCAATTTAAGCCCTCCAGACTGTATTGAATCCTGGGCTGCACATGTAAACTATCAGGAACCAACTGGAGTATATAAGCAGAGAGCGATGAGTCCTTAACAAGCAGTATTCCTCAGACTTGGGTTATCTAGATAGCTAGGTTTAGCTCCAGGTAACTGATGTCAATGTTGGAATATTCTGAGAGAAGAGAATGAACTGTGAAGAGAATATGAAAAGTTTTGCCTTAGTGGAAAAGCAACTGTGTGCCTTACAAAGCGTGGAGTGTATTTACCTGGAGCTTTATTTTTCTAGCACTTAATCACCATTGGCAAATACAAGCTGCTGGGAAGTTCTGGCAGATCTGTAATAATGGTGTCCAGGCAGAGCCACATCGCTCTTGAGTGATAGAGGGAGTCAACTGTACAACAGTAGGAAGTGAACAGGAGGGACAAAAGTGTACAAGTACAGGAGCGGAGTCCCAGGAGTCCTCTCTGCTGCCTGCCCAGCCCAGAGTTCTTCTCCTGTTTACTACCCTAAAGTACTTCCCAACAACCCCAACTCTCAGGGTGCTGGGGAGCGGTTACTCGGTTTGAATAGCATTAATAATAACAAAAGTGTTTGCATAATGCTTACAATCATTTCCATACAAATGACCCGGGTCACAGCATCTTCCCTTCTTACACCCTTGCCTGTCCTGTTCATATGCAGCAAGCACTCCCAGGTTGTGCTATCTGGCCAGTTCTTCAGAGATGCGCATGAAGGAAGTCACCGTGCCCACAGCCTTCCCCACTGTGGCTGGGATTTGTTTAGCCAGGAAACAGTAATACAGCTGCTTCACGAACCATGTTTGCTCTCTAGAAGTCCTTTCTGTCCTGAGGTACGGCACGTTTCTAAGTTTCCAGCGTTTTATACAAGCTGGAAGGAAGTCCTTTCTGTCCTGAGGACGGCACGTTTCTAAGTTTCCAGCGTTTTATACAAGCTGGAAGGATTTATTTCCACACCTTCACAATCCCATCTCTAGAAGCAGTCACAATGAAGCCCTGAGTGGTCTGGAAGGTGGCAATGTCTGTGATGATGTCATGATGTCCCACAGGCAGAGACTCTGGGCCCCTTCTAGGGGTGTCGTCACTCGGTCCGACCTTCTGCTTATTCTGGATTTCCTGTTTAGGGGTAGAGCAAAGGCCTGGGGTTATACCTATACCTCATCCGACCTCTTAACAGCACTCCCATGGCTAGGGAGTTAACACCTTGTTTAAGGTCATTATGCCACAGAAAGGAAGAGTCCAAAGTGACCTTGGTTTCCAGTCATCAGACTGAAGGCATAGCCACTTATAAATGGCTCAGTATGGTCTGTGTGCATACTAACATGGAAGGAATAGATATATGCTTGATATTCTGGCAGTTTTAAACACTGATGGGATGCCTACTCTGGCCAGAACACCTGATGTTCTCTATCAACACTAACACATGCTTTGAAGGGCAATGGCTCCACCAGGACCTCGGTTTCCCGCTCATTAGCTCTGTGACCCTGGACAAATGACTTCCCTGTCCCCAACTGTCCCATCTGCAGAAGCGAAGCAGTAAGGTGCTTCTCTAATGGGTATCCTCGTCCCTTTTTATACCATGACAGCAGTAAGTAAGGAGCACACCCCTCTATCCCTAGAATTCAGGAGGGAGGCACAGGACAGCGACTGAGCTATGTGGCCAGACCCTGTCTTCATGCCCACTCTTCCCACCCAGAAGAAAATAAAACCAAATATATGTCTTAATTTCAAAGAAATCGTGAAATATCAATCACGATCAAAGCTATTTTGTGCGTACAAATGTTGGAAGGAAAGCCCCAGCACACCTGGACAACCTCTGTGCCTTCTATTATCTTCTTGTAGTAGGAGACCGATGGGGAGCCTGTACTTCCCGCCACAACATAGGACCTCTCTGGGGAAACCAAGTCCCAGAACCTAGGGGAGAGGAAGAAGTGGTGATCAAATCTACAGTATATCAGGAAGTGATTTCTCCAGACTCAGTGGCACATCATAGCTGTCATGTGCCAACCCCAGGCACTCTTCCTGACACTGCACCTTATTTTCATGTCCGAGCCAGCAGTTAGCAGGATAGGGTTTCCATCTGCAGGGCTGCAGTAGATACCATGGACACTGTGCGGCGAAGGCTTGAAAGACAGAAACATGTGGTCACATAAAAAATGACATTTTTAGTAGAAGTGAGTTAACTGTCAATAGATATACAAGCACCTCATCCGTCAAGACATGTAACCTGTGGAAATGGTCTCTCATCTCTTGGGGGAACTTCAGGACCTAACTGCTTTGAAGGCTAGGAGGCATAGCTCAGAACAGAGTGCTTACACAGTACGAGCAAGACCCTGAGCTGTCTCCAGGGTCCCCTCAGGCTGAGCATGGTGGTGCACACCAGTAGTTCCAGTGCTTTGGGAAGAGGCCAGAGTCAGCAGCTCAAGGTCAGCTTGGGCCACACACTCAGATCCTGTCACAAACAGTGTAAAAACCATTATTTCAGGGCTTCTTTTTTATGAGACCTAAGTTAAAGGGTGTATGTGTGTGTGTGAGAAACCTTTCCTACCTTAGCTTACTTGCCAAGATACTCCTAGAAAAAAGACCAATAGACAAATCTATACTGGGACCACTCATAGAAGGTACAGATACCCTTTAATTTGCTTCAGGGTTCTAATCTAGTTGTTTACCCTCATGGTCTGACCAGGAGCTATGCTATGGCTCAGTGTCATACACAGCATCACAAGAGAACCAAAGCACAGATCACTAGCCTGGAAAAAAATCAAAATTCAAAGCGTATTTTCTAGTGAATGCATATGGCTTTTCACACCACCATGTAAAGGGGAACCCCTGCTTATGTAAGAGGACTATATTCTTCATTCATAGGCTTCACCTAATTTGTATCTACAGGAGCTCCAATGTGAGACCACAAACAGCCAATGGACCAGACCCTGTAAGTAAAAGGATTACAAAACATACAGCAATGGTCACACGACAGTTCATGTTATTAAGAACACAAATTAGATATAACTAAATGTGTAATAAAATTCATGAGAGATCATGCTGGATAAAATGCCTAAACATGCTTAGAACAGAGGTAACAATTGTCCTTTGCAATAAACACTGGTGACACACCTGTAACTCGGACAGTGGAGGTGCACTGCTGGCCCAGAGAGTCAGTCTCCTGTCACCAGTCTCCATATCCCACATGGAGACTTCATTGTTGCCCTGCACAGCTGAGAGACAAAGGCAAGAACTGTTAGCTCTTCTGTCACATCTTGGCGGCAAAGGCAAGGCTGCCTGTATCTATTTCCATCCTGCAAGAAATTCTAATACTCTTAAAGTAACAGCGTGACTTAGCACCAGACTGGCTGAGTTAAAAACTGTTCTCGATGGCTTAACTACCCATATATATACTGCACCCCAGCCAGGTCCTGAAGAGACTATGGGGTAGAAAGGCAGATCATATAGCTTTGCCTCAAGAATGTACAGCACAGATGGAGAAAGGAAAAAGACAGGACGCATGACACAGCATGACAACAAGAAAGACAGCAAGTGCCGAGCTCCTGCACTTGCTGCAGAAGCAGCAGCACATCTAGTGAGCTGGGTCTAAATGTTCTAGCCAGGCCCCCAAAAGCTGGACAGATGCAGTAGCAGGTGGCTGATCTCAGGCGGAATACACTGAGTAGGCAAGAAATAGACATGCACAAAAGCTCAGGGTGTTTGGTGGAAGGATATGTGTGAGCGGGAGGAGAGGCCGGCGAGAAAAGCAGAGAGCATGGGCCTGGCACAATCTGTGCATTGGGTAACGATGCTGGTGGGGGCCACAACAATACCAGGACTTAGTCACCTATCATCCACAGAGCTGGCATTATTCACTGGCACTGTCCTGGGCATTGGGAGAAAGAGGAGAAACAGAGCAAGTGAATCCCTACTGCCAGGAGTTCCCACTCGGGTAGGGACACTAAACAGACGGATGTAAACGAGCAGCAGAAACAGAAGCAATCGTGAGGCTGGAGCAGACAAGGGGGTGGTAGGAAAAGCTCAGGAATAGCACCTGTGTGACTAGCACATGACATTCTCTCAAGTTTGGCCTGCATGAATTGCACTCTAGGCTCTTGTACTGTCTAACTCCTACACGTGTTTGACTTTTAGCAATCTAAAAATAAGGAAATGGTCCCCAAATAGTTCAAAGCCCTACTCCTGAGAACCTGTAAATACTGTCTTAAAAGACAAAGTGATTTTCAAAGATATAATTAAGGACCTCGAAAGGGGTGCATTATTCAGGATTATCCAGTGGGCCCTAAACACAATCAAAAGCATGTCTGCAAGAGGGAGGCAGACTCATGACCAACAGCGACAGGCCTACATGTTATGTTTCTGCCCTGAAAAGAGGACATTAGCCAAACAGTACAGGAAGAGAAGCAGGAAGAGGCAAGCAGGGAAGTCTTACCAGAGCCTCCAGTGTGGCCTGCGATCACACTGGCTCCACCCACAGCACACAGTGCATAAGTCACCAAGTATGAACAGACTTGATAGGAAAGAAAGATTACCTAGTGCAGCCTAACTCTATCCTGCACATCAAAAATCACTGCTTGGCATTAGAAAATAGCTCAATTGGTAAAGTGCTTGTTACACAAGCCCAATGACCCCAGTCGGACCCCTAAATCCAAGTAAAAAGCCAGATGCAGTGGCACGCATCTATAATCCCCACATTCTTACAGCCAGTGATTGGCGAAGATGAGAGCATCACTTGGGAGCTCTAAGGCACCTAGGCTAGAGGACACAACTCAGCAACAGAAACAACAGTGACCCTGCCTCAGAAACAAGGGGGAGAAGTCACTCCAAAAAGTTCTCTCCCCTCCCCCCAAATAAATCACTGATCCTCCCCAGGTGGGCTTTTTCATTCAATGTCTTTGTAAACTCCAATAACCAGACCTCCCAAACACCTCCTGCCACTCAACTACTAAGCACAAATGTTATGTTGTGCCAACCTCTCTACCCACACCTTTGTAATGGAGCCTTTAGAGAGACACTCTCCTTGAACAAGCTTGCCCTGTTGGAACCCTGACTGGATGGAAGAGCCCACAGAGAGTCCCTCGGACTGGGGCAGAGCTGTTACTGGGTGTATGGTCGGTCTTTCCATTGCAATGACCCTAGGTTTATTATAGCTCAGTCTCAGTCCATCACAGCAAGGAGGAAGAGGTAGAACAGAGTAGCTCAGGCCACAGTGGCCAGGAAGTAGGAATGGTGCGGAGCCGTTGTGCTGGCTGCTTTTTCTCCTTTCCCTGCTTTTAATCTGTCTGGATTCCACGGTGTGGGCTGTGCATGAGAAAGAAGAGGACCGAAGAAAAACCTAAGATTATCAAGAGCTATTATCTGTCAAGCTAAGTTGTACTGCCAGACCGTGTTTGATGTTTCACTTCAATTCTTGAATTATAAGGTATTTTCAACCATACTTTACAGATAAGGAATTAATTTCAAAGATATCCAAGTGAGGCTGGAGAGATGGCTCAGCAAGCAAGAGAACTGGCTGCTTTTTCAGAGGACTCAGGTTTGATTCTAAGCATACATGAGGCAGTTTCCTAACTCCAGTCCCTGCTGATATGACACCCTTGTCCAGACTCCAAGGGCACTGTACACACATAGTGCACAGACAGGCATGCAGGCAACACACCTGTACACATTAAAAAGACAGCTCAGGTACCAGCACACTGAGTGCCCAGTGATGGGAAGGAAAGACATGTAAGAAACACGGGTGAGGGGCAGAAAGAATGGCAAATGGAGAGGAGTCCACGTCTCTTCTTACATTTCTAGGAAGATCCTGGCGGTTTTAACAAAAAGTAGGGGGCACGGGAGCTTGAAAGAAATGAAATGAAAGATGAGAGACAGTGTAAGAAGGGAGTGGAGAGAGGGAATGGCCGATGGCACTGATTTCAAACTTAAAACACAATGGTGAACAGCTTCGACGTTAAAACAGAATCAAGCATATGGTTCGGATGTAAAATAAAAACTCCCGAAGAGCAGGAGTCTCAGCAACACCCTATACAGCAACACCCTATACAGCAACACCCTATACAGCAACACCCTATACAGCAACACCCTATACAGCAACACCCCATACAGCAACACCCTATATAGCAACACCCTATAGCACAATTCCCAACGGGAATGTCAGCCCGGCACTTACCTGCAATCACCCAGGACTGGTACAGGGGGTGCATGGAGAGACGCCGGATGCGCGCTCTGGAGGGATGACAGTGACTGGAGATTGGCAACTGGAACCTCATGTCCCAACAGGCCATGGCACCGCTGCTCGTGCCTCAAATTTAAAAGGCGCAAACCATTAACATCGAACAAAGCAAAGCGCACAACGCTGCATTTACAACAATGGCCAACAGTGGCACCTCTGACTAATACATTTTTTAGGTTTTTGTTTAAGGTGGGTTCTCATGTCACCCTGGCTGGCCCCAAACTCCTGGAGATCCACCTGCTTCTGCCTCCTGAGAACTGAGTTTAAAGAGACGCACAACCATACCAAGCCCTGGATAAATAGATTTTAGAATTATCTTGGTCACTTTGGAAAAGGCTTTGTTGCCAGGCCTGGTGTCAGAGGCCTATAATCTCAGCTACTCTGGAGGCTGAGGCCTACCTGGGCTAAAGAGCAAATTCAAGCCTGGGCAACTTGGTGAAACCATGTCTCAAGATAAAAACTAAAAACAGGACTGTGGGTACAGCTCAGCAATAAAGCACTTGCTGGTTGTGCACAATCCCAGTATTGCCAAGAAGGGGAAGGAAAAAAAGGCTTTGCTCCCATGAGGCTGTTGCCCCAGTTTCAAACAGCACCCACAGTGGCCAAATAACAGTAATAACATGCTTATCATAATGCAATTACAGTACTGTCTAATGAACGCAAATTTAAAATGAATAATTCATTAAATACTGACACTATCATTAACTGCCAGTGGCACCCACAAAACCAGATGCTGTGGAGAGGGTGAAGCTGAATTTAGTGAGCTGGGGCACTCAGACTGCCTGAAGAGCACGTATCATCACTGATACCCAGTGATCATTGCAAAGCCCAAAGAGAGAATGGTTCTGCGTCTCTCATTAGCTTCCAGTCATCTCCATGTGTCCTTTGTCCCAAAACTTTCTGCAGACCGGTATGGGTGTCCAACCACAGCAGAAAATGGGCTGAGCACCTGCATGATCTCCCCCATGGCATTTTACTACTAATGAAGGATAGACCCTATGGCAAAGAGCCGAGCACTGAGCAGAGCAGAGCAGAGCACATGTTTGGGTTGGTCTCCGTTCCACAGGAGAGATGGACAGAGGGCAGCTGGGTCTCTCCATGTCTCTTTGCTGTACTCCATGACAATGACAACAGCCACAGTGGCACCACTGCCTCCTCAAAGCTACTCAGGGTGCCTAGGACATCTTTTTCCTTTGCAAACCTGCTAGCTACGCACTATCCAATGATATGAACTGCTCTGGATGCTGCTATCTTCCAATACGTAAAAATTAATACAGGAAAAGGTAGATATTTAATGATGCAGTGTACTAAGGATTCCAGAAATCTAAACTCTCGTACAGAAGCCCTTAGCTCTTCTGGCTGTGAGGGAAGAAGAAAATGAGGTATTCCAAGGAGCACAGTCAAAGCACTCTGCAGGGGAGGGGCCTGGGGTTAGCTCAGTTGACAGAGTGCTTGCCTAAGATACAAAGTCCTGGTTCCATCTCCAGGACCACATGAGCCAAACACGGGGAGAGGAAGGCAGGAGGACAGGAAGCTCAAGGTTATTGTCTGAACCAGCCTGGATGCATTAGGATCCTGTTTCAATACAAAAGGAAACAAAACCACACAGCACTCTGGGAGAACCGTGACTTTTGAGAAAGGAAAGGCGGAGAAAGGAGACGAGCGCGCTGAGGACAAGTGGTGTGGTTTCTTAGAAGGGACATACTTTAGTGACACACAGAACCGTCACTATAACTGACGGCATACAGAACTGTCAGCATAATTCATGACAATGTATTATGTATTTCAATTACTGTAGGTTTTAAGTATTTTTACCACAAAATATGTGAGGTGACAGATTTCTTAATTACCTGATTTAATCACTCATTAATATAAGCATGTATCAAAATATCACACTGTATCTGCTAGATACACAGTAGTACTGCATTTAAAACTTGACTTTTCTTAAATCAGCAATCCCACTCACCAGTATCCACCTGAGAAGAATCAAATTAGAGCTCCTACAAAAACCTACTTGTAAATGTTTATAGCAAATTTATTCAGAATAGTCCCAACGTAGAAACAATTCAACCATCCAGCTAGACAATGGCAGCAAAGCACACAAATTATCTATTAAAAAATGAGAAAGAACTTAAAACTCTGCCTACATGAAGACAACAGGAAAGCCTTGCAAACTGGATGAGTGGTTTTACCCTGGTTAAGACAATGACAACAAATGCTACTGAGGCTGGGGGAAGTCCTCTGTCACTGCCGCTGGGAGCACGAACTGGAGCAGCCGCTCTGAAGTCAGTGTGGAGGTTCCTCAGAAGGCAAGAAGTAGATCTACCGTGTGACTCAGCTACACTACTCTTGGGCACATACCCAAAGGACTTACAGCATCCTACACAGACCTTACCTGCTGCTCTATTCACAGTAGCTAGGAAATGGAGGCAGCTTAGTTAGTGCCCGTTAACTCCTGAATGGATAGAGAGACTGTGGTACCTTACATGACGAACTTTTATTCAGCTGTACAAAAACAGGAATTAGGAAATGTGGCCGTAAATGGATGGAACTAGAAACATGATACTTAAGTAACAAAGATCCCAAAGACAACATCACACAGTCTCACTCATGCACATCAAATCAGATTTGTGTGAAACCTGGAGGACTTTCGAATCCGGGAAACTACAAAGGGGCCATGAGGTGGGGAGGGACATCTTACTAGAAGAGAAGACGACCGACCGGTGACACCCACACTAAGGACCTTGAGGAAGCTGTATGAAACCTGCTGTTACAGAGTTCTGAGACACACGCTCGTACAGAGACGGTGCTCTTCAGGCGCCACAGGGGGGAAGGCTGTTAGCAGTTGGGAGGACGTCTAGATACAGCAGGACTCATGTAGTCCTGAGCACACAGTAGCTGTGGTTGCCTACACAAGAGAAGTTAGCTGGCTGTCTAGCATAGGGGCCACACCAGAAGATCTGAGCGCTGACAGGTTGACAGTGCTGGGGGAAGAGTCAGGTAGGTCACCAAGCTGCAGTGGATGCCCTATACCCACGCACATGGGCAGGGCAAACCGGACTCAATTTTTCTTTAGTTTTTAAAGAACACGAAGTTGGGAAGGTTTGGTGCGGACAGGGAGAGGTGAGGAGTGCATATGTTCAAGATACTTTGCATAACGTATGAAATAATCAAATAAACAATATATATTTTTTTAAAAAAATTAAGAACTTGTTAAAGCCAATTTTCAGAAGAATTACTTGTATTCTGTTTGTGAAAGGGGTCACACTAGAGTATACACTTTTCAGAACTCAGAAACACTTCAAAAACAAACTAAAATAGATGAGAACTAGCATGCATGCCCAGTCTTAGGGGAGACGGAGTGGGAAGATGGAAACTAGAAGTCCATTGCTCCACTTTCCCACTAGGCCTCTGACAGATGCTTTCAGGTCACTAAATCTTCAAAGCAGCCTTTGAAGGAATCAGTCCCATTAGAAGATGAAGGACCTGAGACTCAGAGGTAAGCAGCTTGCCTGAGGTTCCTGGAATTTAAAACTGTCCTCACTCCCATTGCTGGTTTCCTTATGTCGGAGCTTCCCTTACAGCACAGAGAACACCAGCAACTCTCAGTCAGTACACCGACTGCAAGACGAAGGCTCGCTGAGAAACAGAGAAACTTCTCTGTTTATGATGCTGATTTTACCCTTTCAAACAATGCTTTGGGTTTTTTAAAACACAGTCTCATGTTACCCAAGCTGGCCTAGAACTCACTACGCAGCTGAGTGCCCCTGACCTGCTGGTCCTCCTGCCTTTACCTGCCCGTGACTAGACGGGTGCACTACCACACTGTGCTCACCTACAGCTTTTATGCTACTTTGAGCGTGGGTCCAGAGGGCATGGCTAGGGCCTTAGAAAGCACCGAGCCACACTCGCAGCCTTACATAGCCTCCTAATGGCAAATAAATGCTGGGCATTAGACAACACAGTAGGGATGAACACAAAGGGGACATAGTAGGGATGAACACAAAGGGGACGGAAAACCCTCAGTAAAGAAATCAGGAAAAGCTGGCCATCGCAAGACGCTGCTTGCGGGTATTGGTGGCATCCCGTCACAGCGGTTGGCTTACCTATGCATAGCCAGCACTGGTGGATGTCCACAGCAAAGGAAGTGATGAGGCCTGACTTCAAGTCATGCTTTAATGTCCATGCGTTGCTTGAAGACCTGAGATCCCATCCAACCAGAGAGCCATTCACCGTGGCATAGGCAAGGACAGACTGTGTCCCGGAGTTGAAGTGATGCATGTCCACCACACATCCATCTTCCTTCTGGTCCAGAATCCTACAGGAACACAAAAGTAAATACTCAGGCTTCTCCAGTCACTGAAAATGGAGCACTGGTTCCCACTTAGGATGAACTGACAACCTATCCTTGACCAAAAAGGACAAAGTGGCCAGTTGGAGCGGCACAGCCTTTAATCCTAGCACTTGAGAGGCAGACATAGTAGAGTATGTTTCTGTGAGTATCCAGTTAATCTGATGTACATATCAAGTTCCAGAACAGCCAGAGCTGAGACCCTGTCTAAAAAATTAATAAATAGAAATTATGTGACCTCAATGAGACAATTATAGCTGAATTTTTAAAAGATAATTCCAGATACAGAAAAGCTGTAAAAAATTCCTATACATCTTTACTCAGCTTTTCATACTGCCATCTTACAAAATCTAGAATATTTATCAAAACTAAAAAACTCAGCCTTGTTGCAACACTAGTAAGATTAGCGGTGTGTAATACCCAAGGACTATACAGACACTCAGCTCGCTATCCAGCATCCTTCACAGAACCACAGACAACTGTCTGACATCCGCCGAAGTGTCCTGGGCAGCCCGTTAGAGATCCTACTCTCTCTGGCCTTGCCCGTGACAAAGGCCAATTCTCTTCCTTTCCAGTGTCATATGATTGGAGTAAAGCAACAGATGGCTTCTGAGTCTGACATGTTTCATCAGCAACCCCTACTTCAGATTTGTCAATGCTCATGCCATGAGCTAATAATTCACTTTCACACCTTCGTTTTGCAGGGTTCTATGCCATGGCATAGCTATGCCATGCCGGTGTGTTTGTTTGCTCCAAGCTGCTGCACTTGTAAAACTACAAAGAACAGCACAGGGCTGAGGGTGTAGCTCAGCAGCTGGCACTTGCCTAGCATACGTGAAAACTTGATCCCAGTACCTCAAACCACGACGAGGGGGAAGGCAAGGGAGGGAAGAGAAAAATGGACCTAACTTCAAAGTCACCTGGTAATACATTTTAGTCTTGAATCCACCTCTGCTGCATAGTCTTCATTCTTAAAAATGCGAAAATCATTCTTACTTTCTGACTGGTCTGTAGGGTACAGTTTGCAAACCTCTGTTTCAGATAATATGTATAGATATTCTACTTCTGAGTATACTTCCAAACAGAAGGGTGATTTTAAAAATATCAAAATATTTTAAGTTATTAAATGGTTTGTTCATAGATTACACACACACACACACACACACACACACACTTTTTTACAATTGTGTGTGTATGTGTCTGAGGGAGAGAGTCTTTGTATGTGTGGTTTTACGCATGTGAGTACAGTGGCCTCAGAAGCAGGTGAGGTTGGAGGCACGGGCAGTTCTGACGGACCCGACATGCATGCTGGGAACTGAATTTGGTCCCTCTGTAACTAACTGCTGAGCCATCTCTCCAGGCCAGATAGAATGCCGAAGAAGCATGATCACAGTTAACATGGCTGAAGGACACAAACAAATGAGTAACTTAAGGCCAGGTTACTTTGGAGGACACCACAGTCGGGCACAGTAAAATCTAAACATTCTAGCAAGGTCTCCCAACCTAGGGAATAAACTATGCTTAGAGACCAGCACACACAGTGAAAAGTGTTGTCAGCTGAGAGAACCATGCAGAGTGTGTCCTCTCTTACGGTCCATCCGTGTGACTCAGGGGCACAATCGTCACACAGTACACTCTGCCAGTAACTTAAACAAACTCAAAGTATAAACAGTCATCCTCTGCCGAAACAACGTCAAGGAAACTGACAGCTATTTGTGGTTAAAATCCATCAGTAAAATGTCCCGCGCTTAAGCCACTCAAATATATTGCTAATTAAGTTGAAAATACACATTTTTTTTTTTTTTACAATGCAAAAGCAAAGCAAAAATAAAACAACAAAAATATCCTAGGTGCCCCAGCAGATACTCCTCCTTACCTTAAGCCACACAAGGGCCTCAAGACAGCCTCTTACTACATAAAGCCGTCTTCTGGTTTTCCTGTGTGGTGCACTATCGTTTCCCAGCATGCACTTCTCAACCACCCTGCTTTAACAGACTCACTTGCCTTGTGTGTGTGTGTGTGTGTGTGTGTGTGTGTGTGTGTGTGTGTACTCATGTGTGAGAACATTTGTATACACAGGGTACACTTACAGGTCAGAAGACAACCTTGGGTGTTTGTTCTCAGGCATCTTCCACATTTTGTTTGTGACAGGGTCTCTTACTGACCTGGAATTGTGTTTGGTACACAGGCAGGCTAGCTGGCCTACAAGCTTCCAGGGATCCTATCCCTGCCTCCATCTCTCAGTGCTAGGATCACAGGCATGCACCACTTTTTATTTGGGTTCTAGAGATCTGCAGTCAGTTCTCCTTATGTCTGCAAGGTAAGTACTTTACCAGCTGAGCCATCTCTCCAGTCTCTGTCCACTGTAAGATGGCTCATGCCTTCCAGGTAAGATGGGACATGACCATACTGCACTCACTCTGTCTGCTAACATGTCTTTATCTCCCAGTAGACTACAGATTCTCAGAGGACACAATGTAGGACCGGCAAGATGGTTCAGTGGGTAAGGGGACTTGCCGCCCACGCCTGACACCCTGAGTTTGGTTTCCAGAACCTATGGGAGAAAGTGGAACTGACTCTTGAAGTTGTCCTTTGACCTCTACCAATCTCTGTGAATGCACTCACATTATTTTTTAGCAAGAGAGTTGACACAATCTAGTTATTTGTCTCTGGAATCTTTAGGCATAACATTGGTGGGGGGGCTCACTTTACCTTATTTTACATTATGGTTAATCTTTAAATAACTATTAACTTACAAAGAACTGAGAGTCATAAACAAAACCAGTCGGCATTTTATTGTAGAATGATAAGCAAATCTTTGTCTAAAATGTATTACCAAATTTAGATATTTTAGTGCCAAACTACAGGACATGGGTTTTCTTGACTGATGCACACTCGCTGTGCTCTGGCAGTTAGGCAATCTGGCTAACAGCTGTGTCATTCAGGAAGCTTCCAGACTAAGGTGATCAAGTCCAGGGCTGCCCTGTGCATCTAACAAACTGCAGGAATTAATAAGCAAAGGTCCTGTCCTCTAAAGCCAAGATATCTGAGGGTTCTGGGTCAGAAGCAGTTTCCTGCACTTCAGGGCTTACGAGAGGGACTGTAGAACAGAGGAGCTCCATCTGGCCCACACCACACCGCAGTGTGGGAATGTGGAAGCTACCACACAGCCAGCGCACTCTGTAGAGTTAAAAAGACGGCAGACGGTACCTGCTTTGTAGAGGGTGGATTTTAGGAGACTTGGGTAATTTAGAAGCCTCGATTCCAAGAAGCTGGACAGCACCATTATCAGATGCTATGGCCAAGTAGTGGGAGCCTTGGCAAAACGTTAGTGTCTTGACTCGCCCTCCAATTCGGCTGTATGTAAGAATAGACCTGAATGAAAGAAATAGGAGACCATTTCTGAAACAGCCACAGCCACTGTTGCTAACACTAATTCACATGGTTATTAACAAAGTTATTACTGAGGTCCATTTTATCCCCATGATCTCTTAGGGGGCAAGCACAAACCTCCCAAATTTGCTTCAAATCTGCTTCAAGCCTGAGCAGCCCCCAAGTCCCGAACCCATCAATTCTCCAACTGGTGCCACACCTTAAATCCCATATCCTTCAGCTCTTCTACAGCCCTGAGCATGAAGACTGCCACAGCTGAGAAAGCTCTGACTTTGGAAACAAATTTCTGTTACCTGTATGACCTCTGCCATGATCTGTGCCTTGGTTCCTCATCCACAGAGGAGAGGCCCATTGAAGCATCTGCACAGGCAGACTCTCATCACAATACTCAGCCTCACACACACACTAACCTCTTGAGCCGTCTCTTCCCTTCCTTACCCGCTGCACACTCTCTGAGCGTCTGACGTAAAGGGCGCCCGCCTCCATCCCACTTAACCCTGCATTACTCGTCACGTTGCTTGTACATATCTATACTTACTTGTAAACAAAAACAGCATTTGATATTCTAGCCTATCATTCCTCTCTGGCTCAACTCTTCTTACTAATAGCTTAAATGTACATTTAATAGCTACAAAGTACTTTTTTTTTTGTTTTGTTTTTTCGAGACAGGATTTCTCTGTGTAGTCCTGGCTGTCCTGGAACTCACTCTGTACACCAGACTGGCCTCAAACTCAGAAATCCGCCTGCCTCTGCCTCCCGAGTGCTGGGATTAAAGGTGTGTGCCACCACTGCCCGGCTACAAAGTACATTGAAAGTAGTCTAATCATTGCTAGTGTAAAGAAAAAAATGCAATTGATCTCTGTATAAAGACCTATTTTGTCTTGTCATTTAATGATTTTTTCTTATACCAGATCACCCTAACTACTAACAGAAAGTTTTACTTTTTTCCTCTTTGTGTGTGTATGTGTATATATATATATATATGTATGTATATATATTACGTGTGTGTGTGTGTGTGTGTGTGTGTACACCCTGGCTAGACCCTCCAGTACAATGCTCAACAGAACTAACAAACATACCCACCCTTCTTTCGTTCCTCACTTAGAATGCCTGTGCTCTCCACCAGTGTCAGCTGTGGCTTGTGGCGATGGCTGTATTTCTCCATCACTCGTGTACTGAGTTGGTTTTAACCATTTAACAGCAGACCTTGTCAGATGCATCCCCAGGCTCTGCAGAGACCATTGCGTAGTTTCTACCCTTTATGCAGTATGCTGAACTAGCTTTGCACCCCTGAATGATCTGTTCTTGCTCTGGGTGTATAATTCTTCTCGGACTAGAGTCAGGTTAGTGTGTTGATGAGGATTTTCACATGTGAACTGACTATGACACAGGTTGTAACTAACATGGCTGTAATGCCAAGGTAACACCTGCTGGCAGACTGAGTTCAGAAGTGCCCCTTTATTTCTTGGAAGCCCTTTTGAAAGATGGATTATAATTCTCTAAATGTTGAGTGGAGTTCACCATGAAGCCCTCAGCTGGACTTTCTCTGTGGGATTCGCTAACTAGATAGATCTCTTAATCTATGTTGTTTAGATGTCTATTTCTTCCTCAATCATTTTCAGCAGCTGTGTCTTGCTATGAAGTTGCCCATTCCGTTCTAATTTTCAGCATATAATTATTTACAGCGGTTGTTTTTATTTCTGACAAAATATCCCCTTTCAAAATTCTGATTTGGGCAATGAGTCTATTTTCATTTCTTTAAAACAAAATGTTGCTCCCATGTTTCCAGTTTTGCTCATCTTCACAGAGAAGCAGCCTTCTGTTTTCACTTTTAGTCTTGTGTTTTTATCTCCATTTCACTGTTTCCTCTTCCGTCTTTTCCTTCCTCTTCCTCTAGGTTAGGTCGGGTCTCCTCTTACTAATTTATTATAGCTGAATTGCTGATCTCAGATCTTTTTAGAAAGCAACACGGATTAATACCCACAGGTACGGTCTCCTACCACTCCTGTGGCCAGCGCCCACCTGTCAGGATGCCGTGTTCTCATCTGCATTAAGCTCAAAGTCTTTCCTCTGAACTGCTAGCCATCAGCCACGTGGTGCTTCATCTCCACATACCTGGGAATCTTAAATCGCTCGCTGTTGCCAATACCTGATTTCTTTCCACTACTTGGAGAATATACTTTATACACTTCAGTGTTTTTACATTTATTGATGCTTCTTTTATGAACTACTGCATGGTGTAGCCTGAAAAATCCTGCATTCTAGTGCTGCTGAGTAGATGTCAGATACGATCACTTTTCAGCGACTGTTCACGGCCTCTATTTCTGTGCTGATCTGATATTACCAGTTCTATCCACACTGAAAATGGGATATTGAAGTCTGCTATTGCAGTTAAACTGTCAATTTTTGCTTCATGTATTTTGTTAGGTGCTGGTGTTTATAATTGTCCTGCCTTCCTAGTGGATTGAGCTTTTATGGTCTGTCCCCAGGAGAGTTTCTCTGAGCTTCTCTTCCTCACCACTCCCTGCGGTGTGCGGTTTATCGTTCTGACCCTTTCAGCCCATTCCTGCCTTTGAATTTAAGATGTCTCTTTCTGTGTAGCAGAAAAGTGACCCCAACTGTTTCCTTCTTTCTGCCTCTTTTGCCTCCCGATTGGTCCCTGTGGTTACTATAGGGACAACTTATGTCGGACATCTTTTGGTCTCAACTGGGTTTTCTCCACTGCTTCCTTCTTTTGTATTCAACAGTTTTTAAAATAACATTTTAATTTCCTTGTTTTTGAATTTTACTTAGTTTCTAAGCTTTTAGGAAGTTACTGAGAAATACAATTAACATTTTTTGAAAATTAAATAATGCCAACTTAACTTAAACACACAAAGCTCTGCTTTACTGCTGTATCCTTCCTTCTTCCCTCTGGTCAACTACTGTCATGCAGTTTACTAACATGCTGTGTTATAAGCCCAGGGTAAGTACTGCTAAAGATCAAACAACTTTCTTGGAGGTTTGAAATCCCTCCAAAATGTTGGTTTTAAACAATCTATACAGAACAAAAAGTAAAAAATAAAATAAAATTGCTACAACACCTGTTTCTTTTACTGACTTTTCTATTTAATGCAATGCCAAGAGAGAATGAGCACAGAAATAGATATAATCACCTGAAAGCACAGAGCCCTTTAAACAGAAACACAGCTAACCCCCCTCCGACTGGGCTGGAATACAAAGCAGACTGTTATGTGACTTTAGAGTCACGGGTATTTGATTTGATCTCATTTTAGTTAATTATGCTCAATGAACTAATAACAAGAAGAGCAGCAGAGCATTCCCTACATCTTTTCAATGCAGATGAGGTTCACTCTGATTTATAAGAGGTCTTCTGGAAGAACCAATCAGGCAGAGAGCAGACAGGAAGATGGAAGACTTAAGTACGAGTGACAGAGACGGGGCAGACAGAGGAGGAAGGAAAACTCCAGCAAGGGAGGAACGGATAGATGATGTCACCCAAACCTACAATCTTATAATAACCGCATTTATCAAATTCACAGTCTGGGTATTCAAACTCCCAAGGACACTGGTCACAAATGACCAGGTTCCAGAGCAATGGAGTCCTGCTGTCCTGATGCAGCCGGCTAGCCCATGGTATTGTGACTCGTGTTCACACCCTTTGTGTCTGCTCAGCACGTGAGGTTGGACCAGCCATCAACACAGACACAGAATCCAGTCATTCGCACTGTTCCCGCTGCTGCCACCCCAGCGGGTGCCACGCCCCTCCCCATCACAGTAACGAACATTCCCACTGCTCTTGCCTTCATCCCAGCACCAACTCAGCCAGAGCCATTCCTGTGGTAGCTTACATCACAACTCTCCTGTTCGCAACCTTCCAAAGTCTCCTTCTCTCTCAAAGTCGAAGTCCTTCACAAGAGCCCTCAAAGTCTATAGAACTGGACCCTCCCACTTCTCTCCCGCTTGCTTATTCTGCTCAGGTCACACAAAACTTTCTGTCAGGCATGATGACCAGGTCCCTCAAGCCCCTGCCTGTGACTCTGAAATCCCTGTCTCCTCTACCCAGAACATTCAACAGTCCCGTGTGGCTCTTTCTCCCTTCCTTCAGTTCTCTCCTTGAGTTCACGTCTCTCTGTGAGGCAGTGTCTACGGACAGTTTACTGACAAGTCCAGCCCCACCCGCGCTCCCCAGCCCGTCATCTAACTGGATCATTTCAATACTTCACTTATTTCACTTCTTGCGGTCTCATGTCCCACTAGGTGGCCAGCCTCTGGTCCGCATAGCCTAAGCATAGCCCTAGGCGTGCCTGGCTCCTAAGCAGCTCTGACACAGAGAAGCACTCTGCAAGCACCGCTGATAGCTGGATCAGCTGACCCCGCTCTGACTTGCACTGACCTCACTCTGACCCCGCTCTGACCCCGCTGTCACCTACCTCGTTGTGGTGGTTTTCCCCTCCATCTTCTGACTGTTCCAGATTTTCACTGTGCCATCATTTGAACATGTTGCAAAAAGTAAGTGCTCATCAGAGACTCTGATTCGATTTACAGCAGATTTGTGCTCATGAAGATGTGCAACTAGTAGTCCTTTAGGACGCCACCCTGAGAAAAAGTGAAAGTCTCTTAAACAGCAGCTGAGACACAATCACCATCACTTTCTAGCTGCAACTTCTCAGAGCAATATTACAGACTAATCAAGTCAACAGTCCTCTGGCTAGCCCATCCAGAGGGGGCTACAGGACTATGACACAGCACGGACTAAGACAGCAGGGTAGCAGTTAAGTACTGCTCAAACAGCTTCAGGAAGACTCTATCTCAGGCCCTTTTCAGTGTCTGACAGACACAGCGGTCACTTACTCCTCAGAAAAACCCTGACGGCTGATTTAGAAGCATGGGGTGTGACCATCCTAGCATAGGCAAACAGCTTGGAGGCCACTTTCTAAGCAAGAAAGTTGCAAAACCCCAGCCTGGGACATTAGGGTGACCCTGGCTATGGCTGAACTTCACTGAGCTTTCACCTTCTCAGCTGTAACATGGGGATATATCACTTAACTCAAGAGGGTAGCTATGCACATAAATAACATGTGTGGATCCTATATTGCCCCAGCCCACATGACCACCCAGATGTCAGCTGGGTATGGTGGCATGTGTCTTTAGTCCCAGCACTCAGGAGGCACAAAAGGCCTGCCTGATCTTCAGAGTAAGTTCCAGAGAAGCCAGGGCTACTTAGAGAGACCCTGTACCAAAACAAAACAAAAAAGCAAAACACCCAGATTGCTAATTCCTTCTCTGTCTGCAATCACATCTTCTACAGTACAAACATACTAGAATTAGGAGTTACAGCCTCAGAATCTACATGGACTTCCTAAACTTTTTAAATCTTCCATCGTCTTCTGTATTTATTATGCATATTCACTTGTGTATACAAGTTCTGGGACATGTTTCATCCTGTAATGACTGTCTTCAGTGCTCAGCACAGGTCCCTGCACATAACCATCTGCAACATTTATACACAGCTTGTGCAAGTGAAATTTAACATTTTATACATTTACTATTACCTGATTTTAAAATAAACCAAGAAGCTCTGCTGAAGATCAGGCCTACTGTGGAAGTTACCACTGTTCCCAGTGGCTCAATGTCACTTTAGGATGACTGCTTACCAAGAGGCAAAAATGAAACTTAGATTCCTGCCAAACATGACTTACTCAACATTAAAAGCTCATTTCCCATTGGATTGCTAAGTCGCTCAGGTGGGAACCCAGGCGGAACATAATTGCCAAGAAGGGTATACTCAGTTTGAGGTACCATGAGGTCTACATGCTCTACAGATTGGCTGAGTATCTTATACAACTGCTCCAGTGTGGACAGGATTAAAAAACGAGAATTGAGCAGTCACTGTGCATTCTGCGCTTACTGAATAAAATGTGTAACTCCATTTCTGTATAAAACGTATCTATGAAGAGAGGATCATAAAACAAGGTTGTGTGCAGTCATCTTGTTATGTTCTCAAGCAGATCTGGCAGGTGAGTGGCATTAGCTTCCATCACACAAGCGGCTGAACATTCCAGGATGCTCATTCTGATAGAAGCATCTGACTACACTCTGCTTAGCACTTCAAAATCGTTTCTAAATCCTTAAACCTTCAAGGGGGCTTCGACCAGTAGTGCCCGAGTCCACATCAAAGCTCATGGGAATTCCCGTGATCTTTGCAGTCTAAATGTAAATACACTATGCAGTTCTTCTCAGAGTCTTAAAGAGAAGTTTATACTATTACAGCTTAAATAGTAAACCTCATTAATGTTTTAAAAATCTACACTCAGAGAATCAAAGAGCAGCTCTGCCACCCTGTACAGAGCAGGCTGCTAGTACCAGAGGACTGCACTCCAAACGGCAGTCTCTCCACTCCCTTTTAACACCCCCCCCCCAGGAACCATTTTACCAAATTCTTTTACAGTTTTGGTATTCTGTTTTGTTTTACGTGCATATCTGTCTTAGCTGCATGTCTGTACACCACACACATGCCTGGTGCCCAAAACGGCCAGAAGAGTAACTTGGAGCCCCCGGAACTGAAGTTACGAATAGTTGTGAGCTACCATGTGGGTGCCAGTGCTTTTAACTGCTGAGCCATCTCTCCAGATCATTTCACCAAATTCTTACTGTTGATAATTAGCTAAATGCTGGTGTTATGTTATTCTGTTCTTTGCAAAAGCCTCCATGCTTTCTGAATGCTGTGCCTTTTCTTAAATAATATTAATCAGAGAGTAAACTCTATAATAACTAAAAGCAGGGCTTTACCCCTAGAAGCCTGATGTTCAAGGAGAGCAACATGAGAGTGTGGAGGGCACAACTCCATGACTGAACGACTCCATGACTACATGATTCCTGGCAATAGCCAGGAAACATGAAGCACAGACAGGCTCAATTAAGCAACTGGTCTGAATGGGATTCTGTAAGTGGCAATCAAAGCTAGAGACCCTGAGTCCACACATAATGACTTCAGGTTTCTATCTACTGCTTCTTGCTCTGGGCTTCTCAACGGAGCTACTCTTACGCGCTTGTCTATAGTACACGTTGCCTAGTGCAGGCTGAAGAGCCCTTTCCAAGGCTCTTGTGAGCACAAAGTGTGTCAGAGGTTTTCACGTATCTCCCTAACCAAATCTTGTCATCAGAAATGCCACAACTCCTACACTTTTAAGCTGAGGATCTTTGGATTTTTGGATTAGGAATGCTTAATCTGACTCAGGCTCCTACACTAGAGCCCAGGCTCAGGCTCGAGGCAAGGGCCCGAGCTCGAGCCTCACCAGGTGGCGGTGGCTTGCTCTCCCACTCTGCGTTCTCCATCATCTGCTTGGCTATGCGCTCTGCGTTGCACTGCTCCCGCTTCTGCTGGATGAGTTGCTGAAGTTCCGTCTTGCAAGTGGTGATCCGGATCTGGTAAGTGGATGGCAGCACTGTGCTACTTACAACTGGAATCACGGGCTTCTTATTGGGGATGTATGTGGCTTCTGAAACCTGACACACAGTACAGATCACTGTGTCAGAGCAAGGGATGTTTAAGAAAATGTTCCCATCTTGTATCTATCCAGTATACTGACTTCTGGTCCTTTAGAATACGTGGGATTTCAACTGATCTAAGTCAATATCTTCTAATTAAAATATGACTGTCAGGGGCACAGCTGTCTTAGATTGTAAACTTACTTCAAATACATCAAAGCCATTATAATATTTAATATGCACAGACAATGTGGAAATTCACCCCCAAATATTTTTGCTTTTTGTTACATTAAAGGAAGAATAAAAAGATTTTAAGTTTTAAAATTTTCTCTGTAGCCTAGTTATGATTTTAGTTTGGTCTTTAACCTAACTTCAGTTTGCTTTATTGGCAAGTGTCTCACATGAGTGACCTTCTTGCTTAAGTAACTGGGTTTCTCTTGGCTATAAAATATAAACCAATCAGAAGCCATCTTGATTTCTCTACAACACACAGCCTTTTGATATTCAAAACAGAACAAGACTCAGACATGAGGATGACGGTTGCCTACGTGACAGTACCTGTGGAGACGTTGACAAAGGGACACAGATACCAGCAGAGGACTCGGAGCGAGGTGGCTTCCCAGGCTGAACCACCTCATGGTCACTGGCTTTAGGCAGGGCCTGTGGGATATTCGGTGGTTCCAATGACCCAAACATGCTTTTCCATTCTTCATTTACATTGGAGTCTTGTTTCACATGTTTCCTAGCTATGAAAATATATTTGCGACAGTTAGTTTGAAGGTAAAACCAACGTGATTTACTGTCTACATAAAGGAACACGATGGATCCTACTTTCTATGTGCTCCTTTGCGACTCCATTTTATTCAGCAGTACATCCCTGTACACGTATGAAGACGTACATAAGTTGGACATGCCTGCCCAACTTATGACCTCAGCATACGGAAATGCTTAGTCACCTAATCTGTGCCAACATTAGGAACTGTCCATCTATGCTCATCCAGGTAGAAAATGGAGATCTTCATTTGCATGTATTTAATTATTTACATTTAATTTATATGTATTCTGGTCTACCAATTACATGCTTAAATCCTTCTCCCTTTTTCCTTTCAAGTGCTTGCTTTTTTCCATACTGATCTTTATGGGTGCTAAGTATGTAAGCCATTAGTAATTAAGTTGCAAACACTTTATCCTAAAGCTTACTTCAATAAAATTCATTTGCTGGCCTCAAGTATGATACAGGAACAGGGAGAATCTTAAAGGCATATACTTAACAGTGAACTATAGCATCAGAAAGAGTGTGCACAAGATCTTATGAGCCTCATACAATTGATGTCAGCGCATGGGCTGACAATTCTAGAGATCTGGTTGGCAAATAACATAGGATTCTTTGACCTCTACTCTTTTGTGTTTCATTGTTTATTTTAAATTCATTGGGCATTATCTATTAATAACCTAGAACCTTGTATCTGAGTTAGCAGCTAAAGGATTACAAGACAGCACTTGAATCATCCCTTCCTCAAGGACACATGGTTTTACAGGTGGAGAGCTCGGGGAACTGGCCTTCCCTAGTCACAGAGCTATGATCTAGGCAGGTCCCCATTGCCCTACTTTTCCTCTCCTGTGTCCACCTACTAAGGAGCTGAGTCACTGCATTTCAGGCTCTGTATCTGGGAAGTGGAGAGGTTATTTACTATTAATGAACTGAAAACCAGCCTTATAAAATAGCTAATAACAGCAAAAGGAGCACACTGATATACTAACCCCGTTTCTCATCTGGTTCTTGTTTGGTTTTAACAAGATCAACTTGTCTCCCTGTGATGCCTAAGGCTGTCAAGTCGATTACACCTTTCTGGCTGCTGTCATGGAGGTGGCTCTGGTCTACTGCGTTAGCTTTTGCTCGATTTGATTTCATCATGAAGTCCTTCAGTGCCAGAAGTTTATCCTCCTCTTCTTCAGTCATCCCCTAAAACCAAATTAAACAGGTATTTTGGGTTAATTTCAAAAGAAGAAACAACGTGTGGGAGGATGACTAACGGATGAAGGCTCAACTCCAACTTAAACTGAAAACTGAGAAGGTGATGCAGGAGAACAGAGGGGAGGGAGGGTGGCCGCCGGCTCTTCCGGAGACTCTGCAGGTATTTTCTTCTTAGCTTTACACGTCAGATTCTGTTGATAATCCTGCATCATAGGTTCTCTAACTCCAATAAGGCAAGAAAAACACAGATGAGTTCAGAATGAGATAAAAACGACTGAGACGCCTGCCATTCAACAACTGTTTCACGCATTATTCACCTGGGAATTACAGAAAATCCAAAGAAACACCCCAGCAAATTAGTGGAAAGATGTTTGTCAAGTTTTTTTTGAAACAGTATTTTTTAGATTTATTTTGTGAGTGTTTTGCCTGCATATTGAATGCATGTGCACCACATGCATGCCTGGTGTCCATGCAAGGCAGAAGAGGGTGTCTCTTGGAACCGGAGTTGCAAATGGCTCTAAGCTTCCACGTGGGAGCTGGGAATCGAATCAAAGTTCTCTAAGAGAGCAATAGGTAACCGTTACTGCTGAGTCACCTCTCTAGTCCTTTTATGAAGTTTTATAATGTCCATACTGAAAATTCCCTATCAGCTATGCGGAGAACAGAAAATTTTAATACAGCAATTTTAATTGTATTTTTTAAAAAGCAAACATGGGACTGGAGAGCTAGCTCAGTTGTGAAGAGCATTTGCTGCTCTTGGGAGGATCCAAGCCTAGTTCCCAGCACCCACATCTGGGGGCTCACAACTTCTGTGGTGGCTCTAACTTCAGTTTCAGGGGACTCAGGGCCCTCTTTTGGCTTCCACAGACACCTGCACACACATGGCATACAATCATGGACAAACAGAAACACACACATAAATAAAAAATAATAAATAGATAAAATTTAAAAAGCAAACACCCAGGCTAGACATGGGGGTTTACCTTGTAATTCCAGCACTCAGGGCCAAAGACTGTAAATTCAATTTATCCTGGGCTACAAAGACATCCTGACTCAAGGAAAACTAAGTAACCAAACACTCAAAATATTCATAATAAAAAAGGGGCAGAGCTCTGCAGCATCGCCCACAGGACATTGATGAGGTTAGTTAAAGAAGACTATACAATGGGAACACACACCACACCCAGGGAGCAGCAGACAGCATTGTTGGACTTCTCTCTTACGGGCTCAATACGGCATCATTGATCACACCGCAGGCTGGCTGCATTTTAGGAAGTGACAAGCTGACCAGGAGATGCATATGGAAATGTAAAGGATAATAATGAAAAAGAAAGGTGGGAACTTCGTTGTGTTCAACCAAGACTAAGTTACAAAGCATACTCATGCCACCCTTGGCAGGGTTCTGCCTGACAGAGTATAGTGTCACCCAGCACGCAGCATGCCATGCTTCCGTGGATGGCCTGGTAGAGTACCATTACTCAGTCAGCACTTAACATGCAGCAGATTTCGATCCCTACAGCAGGGACAAGCCCTGCTCTTGCAGCTGTCCAGAGTCAGTTCTGGAAAGTTTCCAGGCCACAGCTGTGGAAAAGGAACAGAGCACACAGCAGCTCTGAGGTTAGGAATGCTACAAGAGTTAATGCAGACGGGGAGAGGACTGGGAAAAGCCATGCACACAGTTAGCACTTTAGAGAAGAAGGGTGGGCGTGGGAGTGGGGGATGTTCTCGAGTCTTTGGCTGAAAATTAAATTATATATCCATCCAGAGACTACCTAGGCAAGGGAAAGAGCAACAGCAAAGCAGCAGACCAAATAATTACCAGAACAGTCTGTGCTTCTATCTGCCAAAAGTGAAAGACCTTTAGAAACACAGATCATCCTATGCTGTGTCCACAGAGGATCGTGTTGGTGCGACTAAACGGGCCGTATGAAGTGAGCCCTGGACCTATCCTTACAATGCTTGAAAGCCACACTGGAAAGATGAAACTGTTCCAAGTATCAACAAACCAGGCCTGATGTTACATAAAGGAATTCAGCATCAATAACATCAAATTCACAACGAACCGAGAAAGGCTAGATGGCTGCCAACTGGGGGATGGCAGAAAAACTTGTATTTTATTATGCATCTTCTCTGCTGTTTCAATTCTGCACTTGTATCTGCACTTGCATGCGATCAAAAGGATTTAAGTTGTATGGTTTTTCTGTTTTGTTGTTTTAAATAAGGAGTGGAATCGGCCTGTGTCCTGTATAGCCAGCCCCTTATTAAACCGACACGAAGCAGAGCTCTTACAGATGACATCTAACTAAAGCATTCCTGCATGTGTCACCTCCTCATGATGTATCCTGCTGAACAGATTCCAAGCCCCACATGACTGCTGCTCCAAAGGCATGTGTTCAAGCCTGTTGTCTCAGCCCCAGAACGTGTACCCCAAAGAGGCACCAGGCTGTTCTAGAGAAGCCCATTTTATGAGCAACATACCTCAAGTACAGAACTATGCAAAGAAGGGCTGAGTCCCATGATAGAGGAGCTTAGAGCTCTCACTGAGGAAGGCTACAACTGTCCTTCTTTTCTAGCTGGGCCTTAGGAACGAGAACTTAAGTCTCCCCCGGATCCAAGCCTCTGCTAATGATGTAGTAAGTTAAACAGAGTCAAGGCCAAAACCAAAGAAAACGAGTAAACGTGGACAAGAAAGTAGCTACAAATGGGCTTCTTCATGTGTCTATGAAACGCAAACAGGCTTGGCATCTTGGCCTTCCAGCTCTGTAATCTGGGCAGGGTTATGGCAGCAGGTTAAAATGCCAGCTTTTAAACATACTGCACCCCAAGAGCACCGGCAACTGCACTGTGTCTGACCGCCTGTAACACATAGGTAACGTAAGCTGCTCAGACTAGCTTTAAGGACAGTTACTAAACAGAGAGCACAGGCAAGTGCAGCAGACTCATCATGCTTATTTTTATAAAATGGAAGCCGGTGGCATGTGTTCTTTGTACTGGGCGCTTAGATGCTGGCTGCTCTCACTTCTGCTGGCAGCAAGTGTCCCTGGAACAGAGTGTAAAGCTCCTCACCCTTGTGAGCCTCCTAATGCTGTCAACAGCAACAGCTTCACATAGGCTAATCTGTTCCTCTTTTCTCCACTCAGACAACGCAATAGAAATGACAACTATACCAAGCACTGCCTTTCAGAGGCACCAAAGTCAGACAGTTGAGTGATTCTATCATGGGATCAATAATGGCAGCTGGCACTGAGGGAGTGATAGTTGGAGGGATCAGAAAGGCTAAGAGAAACAGAGGGTATGTCCCAGTTCAATCTCCAGCAACATCACCAGTGAATACTCAAGGTCAAGTAAAATACACAAAAGCACTTACACCTCAGAGTTCATCAAATTCTGTCTAAGCCACATGTACTGTGGCACATGCCTTTAACCTCAGCAGGAGGGAGATCTCTATGAGTTTGAGACCAGCCAGGTCTACATAGTGAGTTCAAGGCAGCCAGGGCTACACAGTGAGACCCTGTCTTTAAAAAATAATAATAATAATAATAATAATAATAATAATAATAATAATAATAATCTCGAAAACTGAGTACACTTTTCAGGCGAGCCATGGCTGATAAGCATTCTCTCTATGAGAACATTTGCAGAGCTGATGATGGTCATTAGAGTCATCCTCAGTCTTTCTAGGCTCATGGAGTACCAGCAATTAGAGTTTTCACTTAGAAGCATTTTTATTCCAATTTTGACTCTAGACCCCACCCATCCCATATAAAACAGGAAGATGAATCAAAATTTAGTATTTTAAAATAGGCCCTACCAATGCCAAATAAAGTAAAAGGGTTACTTTCTGTTTTTTACAGGATTTGTTAATTGATCCGAATTCAGACTTGAAACATAACAGTAATCTGCTGGCTTACTCAACCCAAGACATTGCAGCTGCTTGCACACAGTAAGAAGTCTGAATCTGGACTGAGATGTGTCTGGGTTCTGCAATCTTTCCTCTGGCTGAACTTCATTATATTTTGGTGAAGTAAGGTAAAAACAGTCCTTAAATCCAAGGCTCTCTCTGTTCTCCCCACAACCCCAAAGCAGGTTGACAGTCTCCATGTCTCCTTGTTTAGCCTAACTAGTGTTTAGATTAATCCTGTTGTCTTTGCTTCGATGCCATAGAGAATACGTATGATACTGACCGATTTATTTTCATTTATCACACACAACCCAATCAAAAACATTGTTAACATCTAAATCGCTATGTCAACGCTGTCATGAAATGTGTTGGCACGTGAGGCTCAAGGAAGGCACACACCTGTGAGAGCAGTTTCTTCAGAAGTTGTGCTATGGCGGGGTCCTCGGGTGGAGGGCAGTCAAGAAGAGAGCCATTTCGCTTCTTCTGGCGAATGTGAAGATGTCTGAACAAGCTAGCGATGTCTTTAGACCTCAGAGCATAATCAAATATAGAGCGACTCACCGGCTCTTTTAGAACACTGAGCAAGACGAGCTTCCTTTCAATCTATATTAGAAAGGGAAAGATAACTGTCAAGACTACAGGACATAGATCAATGACTTCCAAACTTAGCCAGTGCAACCTGTGTAAAGTTAACAAAAGTATTTATTTTCTAAGAAAATAATGGTTTCTTAGGAGAAAAACTGGGCCACTGGCCAATTTTAAAGGCTTAAGGATTTCCGGTTTTTCAGAACTACCACTAACGTACCTATCTGTGTCCACCCTACAGGAAGACTAATAATTAATCCCCAAAGGCAAAGGCTTCAGAAAGTCAGAGCAAGCCTTTCCTGGATCTGCAGAGGTCAGAATACTTCCCAGCCCTACCAGCCACCTGTAGGTCTTAGCCACAGGCCTAAAACACAGGCTCTGGCCAGACATCTTAGCAAGCACTGCCACAGGACTTCCTTCAGTTTTCATGTTTCCCCAACACCCACACCCTTCTTCAGAGTTCAAAACTTCCTCCTTTTAGTGGCTCTAGAAGCACTCTCTGGTCGATGCATATATAATAAAAAGGACAGGTAGTACCAGCAGCGGCCAAAAAGACTCTTGTTCCTCTCAGTGCTGGAGATAGAACCCAGCGGCTTGAACATGTGGGCGTATGCTCTTCCACTGAGATACATCCCAGCTCCTGGCTCTGTGAGACAGGATCTCACTATATAATTCACACTGATATTGGATTCTTTACGTAGCCTAGGCTGGCCACATACTCACAACCCTCCTGCCTCGGTCTCTTGGGAACTGACACTCTAAGTGTGTACAACCACACCCAGGTCTAAAGGACGTTCTTTGGATATAATTAACTACTGTAGGCCCTCTTCTGGGGACCCAAGTTGGGTTCCTAGCACCCATGCTGGGTGCTCACAGCCACATGTGACTGTAGCTCCAGGGGAGACAAGACTGTTTTCTGGCCTCTGAGAGCACTGTACTCATGTGCACAAACCCATACAGGGACATACGCATAAACACAAAATTAAAACTTTTAAAAGTTTAAATTTTAAAATAAAGAAGGGTAAGACTAAGACTTCTAAAACATAAATAATTTAGCCCTTCAATTCTTGATCCTAGCTTTAAAAAATACAAACCAATGATCAATGGTAAGTGAAATAAGGTAAATAAATAACTAGTCAAGGGGCTGGAGAGATGGCTGAGGGTTAAGAGCACTGGATGGTCTTCCAGAGGACCAGGGTTCTATTCCCAGCCCCATGCAGTGGCTCACAACTGCCTGTAACCCCAGTTCTCAGGGATCAGCACCCTCGTTTAACCTCCCTGGGCACCGTGTGGTATGAATCCTTTCAAAACACCCACATACATAAAATTTCAAAACCTAAAAAATAAAAAAAAATAAAAGCAGATACAGAACCACTGTAAGAGCACACAAAGGAACTGAAGTCTGACCTTCTGCATACCACACGGTATGACTTAAGAGCCTCTTAACAGCATTAGCTTGAAAGATATATAAAGCCGGGCAGTGGTGGCGCACGCCTTAAATCCCAGCACTTGGGATGCAGAGGCAGGCGGATTTCTGAGTTCGAGGCCAGCCTGGTCTATAGACTGAGTTCCAGGACAGCCAGGGCTACACAGAGAAAAACCCTATCTTGAAAAAAGAAAGAAAGAAAGAAAGAAAGATATATAAAAACATCACAGACCAAGTTAAATGCATTTTTATGTTAAGGCTCTTTTGATGCGAAGGTTCTAGAGACGTATCGGGAAAGGACTGGGCATAAACTGGAACATGTGTACCTGTATTACTGGTTGTGTAATATACGGGTCAAGATACGGCATGAGCTTGCAGTAGACATCAGCAGTACTGATCTGATGAGCTACCACCGTGATAAACCCCACAGCACCATAGCGTATCCACAGATTAGGATGACACAGGAAGGGAGCTAAAGGGAAAGAAAGGAAACAAATCAAACCAGAGTCACACAAATCCTTCCACTGTCAGAGCCTGGGAAGGACCACGTCTCCGTGGTACTAGAAGTTTCCTGCACATATTAGCCCGATGAAGAAACTCAACAGGGCAGTTCTAACACTCCCTTACCATACTTACCAGCGGTCCATAACACCAGCCTCCTGTCTAAAATTGCTGAAGTCCTGTTTTGCAGAGTCAAGAGTGTAAGCCCATAGTCATCTTAGCACTGAATTAAATAAAAACCGACTGGACAGAGACATAAAAATCCCACCAACACTCAGGAAAGGATTACAGCTCCACTTTACTGCATACGTGCTGGATGGCAGCTACCACACAAGAGGTGGAGAGACACTGGGGGAGCTGTTTCCTCTCCACACCACAGCACTGAGAAAACAATCTGATCTGTGCAGCATCTGGTCAGATCCAGCACATAACTCATACGTTTGCTTGTCATCATGAATGAAAAATGGAAAAGTTAACATGTCGTGTCTACTCTTCAAAACAGAAGATTAACCAGGAAACAGAATCTCTTCATTCCTTTTAATACTGTCATGCACCAAATCACTTATTTCAACTAATCAAAGTCACTCTAATTTGATTTAGAATAAAATTCAAACTTTTAAAACACAACAATAGCATGAGGTCTAAGCATGCCAAGACCCACTCAGAGCTGTTTACCCTCTGATATGGGGAGACAGACAGGATTGTCACCACACACTAGTGGTGCTTACATGAAGAGCCAAGAGGACGGCATGTTCAAAGGTCCTCTCTTCAAGGCCGCCAGAACGGTGGAGCCGGCAACGGCTGGTGGGGCCAAGCCTGGCCACCTGAGAGAGAGCCATGTAAAGTGAGAAGAGAACCAACCACAGAGTTGTCCTCTGACCTCCACAAGCATGCGCGCGCGCACACACACACACACACACACAAACACACTCAAACACACGCACACACACGCACACTAAATAAGTAAAATAATAAAATCTCTCTGGAAAGTTCTCACATGATCATTTCATTACCCTGAAGGTTTTGTTTCACAAGCCATCCACACGAATGTCTGTCCATCTGACAGGAAGGGCTGGTGTTCTACCCTTTGACACAAAGAAGGAAAACTGACGGAGTTCAGTGGTAGGGTGCTTACCCAACATGCCCAGGGCCCCAGAGTCCAACCCCCAACACCTCAACAACCAAGAACAGTAGGAACAGGCAAAGCCCTGAGAACCTCTAGAAAGCACATAGTGCCACCATGGCATGACGGGGGGGGGGGTGGGGGGGGGGGGGGGGTTGCTGCACCTGATAAATTGCTGACTTTGAGCTTCCCACGTGTCTGCGCTTCCTATGTACCTGAGGTGCATGCCTCTCACAGCGCATACTTTAGTCAATGGATGTGAGCAAATGTAATACCAAGGAGAATGAGGTGTGCTCTCCTGTGCTTCTGTCACGCCGTGAGAACAGCTGGGACAGCCTCAGCCACGACGACCACGGTCCCACAATGAGACAGATGGATCATATTCAACGACAGAGGAGACTCACAGCCCACAGGTGCATGGCAACAAATCCACAGCAGAGTTTCCTGAGGCTCTATGGTTGACTGACACTGCACCTATTATAGCAGCAATTGGCTGACAGAGTACATCAAATACTTAAGCCTAAGTTGAGAACATTTCTTAGAAAATGTAGCATTCAATCTTTTCTCTCTAATATGTCCCAATCCTCTGGAGACAAGTATGAGGAAAGCAGAATATGAAGAATAATCTAAGCAGGAAAAATAGAGCTCTCAAAACCAAGGAAACCATGACAACCTCCACCAAGAACACCATGGCCGTTCTAGTCTTGGAATCACCATACTAAACCAGTGTGACAGCTCATGCCTGGCATACCATCGCTGGGAGAACTGAAGCCAAAGCAAGAGGTCATGAGTTCAAGGCCAGCCTGGAGCTAAAGTGCTAACAATCTCCTTAAAGATACACAATATATAAAGTACATAAATCATTCAACAACATAAAACATGAGTGGAGAAATTAAAGTGCAGGGATTTTGTGTAGATAAAAATTCAGTTTCTGGGGCTCTAAAGATTCAAAGCATAGCCCTTTAAAAATATCATCAAATCACAAAGTAAGATGCAAAAGAGCAAGAATGGTACAAGGGATTAGATAACAAGACTGTGTCCCTATTAAATACTTCTTTTAAATAAAGATGGATTAAATTTTACAATAAAAGAATCAGAGAAGCTGAATAAACAAGAAAACAGAGTGCAAAGACACACAACGACACCAATAGCCTGTAGGGCACGCATACACTGCTGTGTAGGGCACACATACACTGTTATGTGTAGGGCACACATACACTGCTGTGTGTAGGGCACACATACACTGCTGTGTAGGGCATGCATACACTGCTGTGTGTGTGGCACGCATACACTGATGTGTGTGGGGCACACATACACTGCTGTGTGTAGGGCACGCATACACTGATGTGTGTGGGGCACACATACACTGCTCTGTAGCACACACACATACACTGCAGGCATAGGGTAGGTAGAAATTATCATCACCAATTACTTATCCGACAGAAGGCAAGTATCTAGAATACAGTCAGAACTAAAACACTGCACATCAAGAGAACAAATAATCCAATTAAAAGTGAGAATAAAACTAAACAGAGTTCTCAAAAGATGAAACACACAGGGCTGAGAAACACAAAGATATGCTCAGCATCCTTCGCCATCAGGGAAATAGAAATCAGAACTACTCTGAGATTTTATCCTGCTTCAGTTAAAACAGCCAAGATCAACACAACAAATGATGGCTCATGTTGTCGAGGATGAGGAAAGGGGAGCATTCAGTCATGGCTGCAGGGAGTGCCAACTGGTTCAGCTGCTATGGGAATCAGTGAGGCAGGTCCTCAGGAGGTAGGAATCAATCTATCTCAAGAGTCAGCTATCCTGCTCTTGGACGTATCCCCAAAGGTTCTACATGCTACTACAGAGGCACTTGCTCAACCACAGTCATTGCTGCTCTATTTGGGACAGCCAGAAAGTAGAAACAGCCTAGGGGTCTGTCAATTGAAGAATGGATAATGGAAATGTACGTTTACACAATGGAATATTATTCAGCTGTTAAAAAAGTTAAAATATAAAATTTTCAGGGAAGTGGAAGGAGCTAAGGAAAAATAATCACAAGTGAGATAACACACACTCAAAAAGAAAAATACTGTATGTTTTCTTTTGCGCTTATTCTTACTCTATCAGAATGAAATCATATGAAGTTATTCCCATACCTAAACTTCCCATGCTAAGTCTCAAAACCAGAAGCTTACCAATATCACTGGCGAACTCATAGACATGGGGTTTCTGCAGCAGCCCTAACTGGCACATGCAGGTCAGGGCATTGAGAGCTTTCACAATGACGAACTCCTCGGCATCGCTGAGGCCTTGCTGGAGCAGGGGCTTGAGGATGGAGGAGCTCTGCCAGCCAACATAGGCAGCCACACCTGAAAGGGAAGACAGTGTCACCATTACTCAGCACCTGACTATGCACATCACCGCTGAAAGGGAAGACAGTGTCACCGTTACTCAGCACCTGACTATGCACATCACCGCTGAGCAGCATGTGACACTTAGCACAGCAAGCCACTCATCAAAACCAAGACAGAACCACACATCTTTCCCAGCAAAATAAACGAAAAGATGCCACCAAAGCCAATCATCCAGAAATCTGGGGACACCAGAACTTACAGAAGAGAAAACATGGTGAAGCCTAAAACTATCAACATTAAGAAAGCCAAAATAAGTCAGATATCTGAGATAGGCCTTCCTCAGAAGTCTCCAAAAACCGAACTCTCTCTAGCAAAATAAAGAGGGGCGTGGAGAACCTACGGAACAACAGCGGTAGCCCTGAGGATCAAGGAGGAAAACGGCCGACAGCCAACAAAATCCTCCAGCCCAGTTCCTAGTAAATTCTTTCAGGGCTAGCAGGGGCTACAGAGGTGGCTCCGTTGGTAAAGCTGGTCATGGAAGCACAGGACTCAGGTTTAGATCTCTAATACAACCCCGGCTCTGGAGCTAGAGAAGGGGGAAACCCAGGGAGTTCATTGGCTGGCCAGCTTCAGTGACCCTGTCTCAAAATAATAAGGCAGAAAGTGACCACAGGAAACACTTGTAGCCTCCACCCACATGCACAGACACACACACACACACACACACACACACACACACGCAGCCACACGTGAAATGATACATATGAACATATATACATTAGGCAGCCAGGCATGAAATGAACAGGTTCATGCACACCCCACACTAAATTTCAAGAATCACACAGGGAAAGAGTGAGATAAATTCCAAGCAACAATAGCACTGGCAAGAAAGAAGCAGAGTGCTGCAGACCGGCGAGGAGAGAAAGCCAATCCAGGACCCCAGAGCAGGTAACAGCCGCGTCTAAGCACGAAGTTCAAACATGCAATAAGCAGTGCTACACAGAGAAATCCAGTCTCAAAAAACCAAAAGAAAAAAAATCTCGGCAGTGAACAACAAAAGGAGCCTCGACTGCCGCTGCGCTGCACACTCAAGTGCAGGGGAGTGACCAAATAGCCCTAGGGAGCAACTACCTGACTCTCAGTCAATAAAACTTACACTAGTCAGAAAGTAAATGCTATCCTGCTCCTCCAAAATAAGTCTATTTGAGAATACTTTATTTTAATCATAGAACACAAAGTAAGTGTTTACCATGACAGTAAAATTATTAAGAATTCAACTAAGCAAAGGGAGATGCAAAGGCGAAGAGGGGAAGGTCTTCATCTCCTTATGCTACAAATAAAAAGCAGGGCAATGATAAGATATTAAAGTAAATGTCTAAGAACCCACCACCACCAAGTGACCTGCACTGTAAACCTAACCAGGGACGTCAGCTGTGACTGCTCGTCAGCTAAGGCTGCATCTGGTGCCATGTGGTGGCACACACATGAACACCATCCCAAGACTCGGGATGAGACTGAACTACACAGTGAGACTGTCCTTCAAAACCAAAACACAACATTCTTAATACATTTTTTAAAATCAAAAAGGGGGGGGGGGAACTTGCCTTCAAAATGAGTTAATTCTCTATATACTCCAAAAACCCCTAATGTAACTTCATGTAAGAAGTACAAACGTATAAACATCAGGAAAAGGTTTTTGTAGCTTGGCTAGCAATCAAAAACCATCCGTGAAAATCCATTACTTTATCCTTTTAACAAGGAAGGCTAGGTAAAGCCTACCTCTCTCTGGCTGGGGGGGCATGGGGTGTGTAGCATCTAAAGTTGGAGTCAAAAATAACATAAAAATACACCAGCTATTTTAACTACATGTGCATAGTCTTTGTTTATAGCAAGAATGCTCTACTGACTGGGCAGTAACTACAGTGCTTCCCATGACAGCAGTGTTCATATTCTCTAACTCAGTAACTGAAAAAAACGGGGGAGGGGGGGTCGGGGTCTGTGCTCATTAGTTCTTTGTCAAGTTGACAAAACGTAGGGTCATGTGGGAAGAAGGAACTTTAAGTGATGAACTGCCTCCATCAGACTAGCCTGTAGGCAAGTGTGTGATCATTTTCTTAATGATTGATGTGGGGGTGCCTAGTCCAGTGTGGGCAGTGCCACGCCTGAGCAGGTAGTTCTGGGCTGTGTAAGAAAGCAAGCTGAGCTTACTGGAGCAGGGCAGTAAGCAGT
Organism: Rhynchomys soricoides; assembly: GCA_019843965.1. NCBI lineage: Eukaryota > Metazoa > Chordata > Mammalia > Rodentia > Muridae > Rhynchomys > Rhynchomys soricoides. The sequence continues at coordinate 9,435,175 of JADRCH010000097.1, read as the reverse complement.
GTCCCTCCATGGCCTCTGCATCAGTTCCTCCTGCAGTTTCCTGCCCTGACTTCCCTCAGTGATGGACCGTCAGCTGTTAAGATGAAATAAACCCATCTATCCTCAAGTTGCTTTTGGTCATGGTCTTCCTTTGTCACAGAAACAGAAAGCTAACTATAAAAGGGTCTTGTAGCAGAACTCAAACTTCCTATGTTAAATCTTACACTTCTAGATACAGAAACTAGTAAGAAATAAGTAAACTGTATACTAGCCATGTGGTGGACAGTAAGCTGCAATATGGCAGGTGTAGAGGTAGATCATCTGAGTGACAGGACCAACCTATAGTGCAGTTTTTCAGAACAAAGCCCACCACTAGGGAGTGCATGATCAGACTTAAATGCCTAATCATCCTGTTTACTTAAGGAAATATGTAAGGTTCTCTCAATAACGATTCAAAATTAAAATTAACCAGTGATCTCAGCACTTGGGAGACTAAAGCAAGGATACTTAAAATTCCAGAGCAGCCTGAGCTGGTTAGTAAGACCTTCTTAAAATACAAAAACAAACACAAACACAAAAATTAAATATTCAAAATATTTAATTAAAAGAGCAAATGAATTTTGGTAAAATTATTTAGTGGAATAAAATTATATAAGTCTATTGAACTATGATTTCAAAGAATTGTTAATAATGTTAGAAAATGCTTAGATTTTTTTTAATGTAATACAAATTAGGAAGTACTATTATATGCAGTCCCCAATGGCAGGCCAGAGACCTGTCAGTGGAAAGAGAAGACCAACCCCCAAAAGTTACCCCTTGACCCATGAACACACCACCGTACATGTGCATCATCCCCAGCAAAATGAGCAACTAAATACAGTTAATTTAAAATTTTTCAAAAAATATCTGCTGTAGAAAACTGACAATTAAGGAAAATATAAACCAAACAATCGGCTGCTAACCTAGCCCAGCAGATGGGCATCATGTAAACAGTATACTGCAGCCTCTGCCTTAAACAGACTAATTTCTGCTTCTGCCCCATTACACCACCGGGCTCACACTTCTAGAAGACCTGACACTCCCTCAGTCACATCTGCAGAATCTCATGCACTTTCCCAAGTCAGTGTTCTGAACAACTACATGTTACTTCTTCATATCCTGTAACATTGATTAATTAAGCCACTCCTTAATCAGTTATACCATAAAGGAACAGACAGAAATACTAGGAACCTATTCATCAAGCAAGACTTAATAATACCATTACCTATCTTCCAAACCAATGAAAGGGTTCGAGGGGCAATCTATAACCTTAAAGATGGCTTTAAAAAGAAACGCAGACATACCAACTATGCTATCAAAGAAAGCTCCACGCAGGTGCCAATCATTCTTATCATTTAGGAAAGTGATCATGTGAGACAAGAGGACATCGTTGGCCTTCTGCCGTCCGAAGAAGACGCACAAGCGTGTGATCCCATTCTCCATCAACGTCTGTTTCACAATATTCTCAGGGTCACTTAACAAAGTGACGACCTTCTGCTGGACCATTTCATGTAAGGCCTGGAGCTCTAAACACAGAAAGAATAATCAGTTTTCACCCGCACATGCACAGTGAGCATTCGGAGTTTTGATATTTGGGTTGAGACACTTTCTCACTAGGGAGCTCACACTGTCTTGGAACTGGTTGTTCAGCCTTGAACTCACAATTCTGTACGGCCTCCAGAGTGATGAAATCACAGGTATGGCCCAGCCACAGCCAGACCTGTCTTCTTTCTTACTCACTGGAGTAATAGAATGATGGCAGAGGCTTTCACACAAAGCCTGTATTTGCTAAGCTATTTCACAGTTCAAAGGTCTGCAGGTGAGACGCTGAAAATCATCTCCACAGTCAACACGTGACAGCAGCTACCGTCTCACAAAACATCTCTCTGTTTATGATCTCAAAAAGAAATGCAGGAGGAAGCACCAGAAAGGAGAGCTCATTACCTCCCCAAAGATCAACATTCACAAGGTCACGGAAGAACCAGACTGGTTCAGCATGTAACTTTTAGAAAGCAATTTAGAGTAGATAGATAGGTAGGTAGGTAGACAGACAGACAGACAGACGTATCCATCCATAGACTATATCATAAGTTCTCTATATAGTCTGTGGAGACTTCCTCTCTAGTCATCCTTCTTTATCCAAGGGTTGTCTGTCTTTCCCTTGCTAAAGCCCATGTTTGAGAGTACTGGTCTAGGTTCTTGCCATTTCCCTACTGCTCCAAGCTGCATGGAGCAGCGCACGTGCTTAGCCACTGCTCAGCTGAATGAAAGGCGCAAAGCCATCCTCCTCTGCTCAGGACAGCCACAGCTTACAAATGTATAAAGTACATTCCTCTAGTAGATCCCACCCTAAACCAGCAGAGAGCGTATTCAATTCTACTTCTGAATCTTTGGCTAAGAAGCTGTTGAAAGTTTTTTCGTAGATACAGAGAAACCTAAGTCATTGGCCCCCGTGACGTGAGGTTACTATCACAGGTGTTTCTTTACAGAAAATGAGGAATTTTATTATGTAAATCAAGGATACTAATTACTAATAACTAAGGACACTCAACAGTGCTCATGCAAGAAGAACAGGTTCAGGTTCTTCAGCAGTGGTGATTCCACTATTGAATGGGGACCACCCAATTGGGCTAGCTTCACTGCTCACACACCTCCAGCTACAGGAGTGTGGAACCAAGGACAAGTGACCATTTCTAGTTAACGGTATGTGAGGACAGAAAGGATAATGTGCCAGGGGCCCTTCCCATCCTAATACCCACTGCTCTGTCACTTTACAACAGAGTCACAAATGACAGCTTTTACAAGTTACCATTAGCAATTCGGTGTAAATGATGGGGATTTTAAGAGGCGAAATTACACAACCTGTGTCATAGTCTCCGTTAGGACGCGTGGCTTCATCTACCTCTTCGCTATCCGGCTCGTTCTCCATGTTGAGAGTTTTTAGCTGTACTAGTTCCAGGAATCGCAAAGCTGTCTCGGCCAATAGAGCTATGTTCTCTATAAGATACCAGAAGAAAAGTTATAATCACGACCGCAAATTTCCATGCTGCTTTTAACTTTTCCCCCCTTGGAAGGAAAAGTTAACTTTTTTGAGGCAGGGTCCCTGTGCATCCAAGTGGCCTCAAACTGGAGAGCCTCCTGCTTCTGCCTCCAGAGTGCTACTAACTACAGGTCACCATTAGGCCCAGAATCTCTTAAGTCTTTATACATAAATATTAATCATAAATTCTAGAGGAAAAGCAGGATTTTGAAAGTTAGCCCCTTAATCAGAGTCTCTATAATGATCTCATAATCTATGATGATCTCTAAACAACAACAAAAAATTCTGCATTTGCAGAAACTGTCTAAAATAAAGTATCCTTTTCTAATGAGAGAAAATACTTAACCCCAGAGCTATCCTTTAAAGGTATCCTGCCAGTTAGAGGTAGCTATTAGACTAACACAGAAACACTAGCACCAAAGTAATGTCACACAGAGCCTGGAATCAGACCCAACAAGACTCATCCCTCAAGCCTGCCACTTGCCAGCTTACTGGGCACACAGCCTGAATCTTGGATGCTTCAGATACATTAGGAGTCTGACTATCTTCAAAGCCATTATTAAACTGAATCAGCCATCACATAACAGCCAGTTCCCGTGGACAAAGGGTGAGTAGAGTGCTGGTCGCACTGTAGCCGTCTTTTCTCTGACCACCACTCTTCACTACCCACAGTTCCCCATTCCAACCTCTGCCGTCACGCATGCCGTCACTGATCTGCTCTCCGTCATGCGTGCCGCCACTGATCTGCTCTTCTCTAACTGCCATTCTTCTATTTACTCCTACGTCTGTAGAGGCGACCTGAGCTGAGGCTCACAGGCGTGGGGACATGGAACCTGAAGAGGTCACCTCCTGTAGTCAGGAAGGACCCCCAGTGGAGTAACAGGGACACCAATCCACCCACAAAACTTTCTTTGCAAAATGTATCCTGTCTATAAGAAATGCAGGGCCAAAGGTGGAGCAGACGGAGGGAAAGACCAATCAATAACCAGGCCAACTGGAGACACATCCATGGGCAAGCACCAGCCCCTGACACTATTAATGATACTCTGTTATGCTTGCTAGGATAACTGTCCTCTGAGCGGCTCCGCCCAGCAGCTGACCAAAACAGATGCCGACACCCACAGCCAAACATTGGTGGGAGCTTGAACACTCCAATGGAAGAGATGAGGGAAGGACTGAGGACTCCAGAAGAGAAAGGAACTCCACTGGAAGACCAACAGAGTCAACTACCCTGTACCCTTGGGGCTCTCAGAGACTGAACCACCAACCAAAGAGCACACACACAGGCTGGACCTAGCCCTCCAAACCCGGCACATATGTAGCAGATGTGCAGCTCTCTCTTCATATGAGCCCCAAATTACTAAAGCAGAGGCTATTGCAAAAGCTGTTGTCTGTCTATGGAATACTTTCCCTGACTGGGCTGCCTTCTCTGGCCTCAGTGGGAGAGGGTGCACCTAGCCCTGCAGAGACTTGATGTGCCAGGGTAGGGGGATACCCAGGGAGGGCCTCCACCCTCTCGGAGGAGAAGTGGATGGGGAGATGGGAGGAGGGACTGTTTGAGGGGGGGACTGGGAGAGGGGGCAGCAATTGGGATGTAAAGTGAATAAATAAGTAAACAAACAAATAAATGAAAGAAACAGGCTGTTACAAATAATACAATTATGTGTCTTAAAGAGATCCTGAATTTCTAGGCCTCACTTTATGTCCCCACAATACTCAAATGAGAAAGACCAGGAACAATATACATTTATGGCAAGACACTGCCCAACAACCACCAAGCCTTTGAGGTTGTTGTGCCTAGACATAAAATTAGTGTCCTAAGACCAGTTTTCATGTATTTATTAATGACAGACAAATAATAAACAAGCTAATAAGAAAGCTGCTTCAAAAACTATGGCAATGCCGGGCAGTGGTGGTGCAGGCCTTTAATCCCAGCACTTGGGAGGCAGAGACAGGTGGATTTCTGAGTTCGAGGCCAGCCTGGTCTACAGAGTGAGTTCCAGGACAGCCAGGGCTACACAGAGAAACAGCCAAAGGAAAAAAAAAAAAGCCTTCTCAAAAACCATGGCAATGTCATCACCACATGTGGGCTATACATTATGTACAAAGACTTCCAAACAGATGGTCCATAATCCATTAGATCATAGATATAAATTATGGATTATATAAATGTCTCAGTGATATTTCCCATGGTGAAGTAAGCATTGAGAATTAGTTCAAGGAGCTAAAAACATGAATCTTTACTCTTGGCTCTGTGGGTGAGAACGCTAAGGAGAAAAAGTAGGTATTTGTGGCACACCCGACTCATCAAGATGCCATGCATCCTGAGCAAAAAGGGGAACAGGCACCTAACTCAGAGCTTCTGTCAACACCACGGTCTATTTCAACTGTAACAATGTTTTGCCCTGAAATAAGAGTGTTTGCCCAGGTAAACTTGAAAAGGCCACAACTGTAGATCAGGAGCAGGTACTTGTAAACATTAGTCTTCTGCCAGCTAAATGAACTATTCCAGGTAAAACTGTCAGAATCCACACTGTATACCTCCTCACTTGATAATTCTAATCATTTTAAATACAAAAGAATATATAAAAGTTGAGCCCCGGGAATAGATTAGCTAGCAATATTAATATATACATATATGTATTCATAATTCAAAAGCAAAGTTCACACACTCAATTCCCAAAGAGGTATGGCGGTCAGTACTTGAGAAACAAGTGCGAGACCGTAAGTAGACAAGGAGCTCTTACCAGCATAGGCCAGTCTGACGATGGTAGCGTCGTCCTGGGCCAGGTGTGCTATGCCAGGGAGAATGTACTCTGGATAGATATTGACATCATTGCGAGGAACCTCTTGGACAAGGGCAAGGACTTTGGTGAGCGTCCTCAGGGCTTCAGCCCGCACTCTTGGGACAGAGTCGTTGCTGAAATGCAACAAGTAGGGAGTGATTCGATCCAGAAGAATCTCTACGCTCAGCCTCGGGGCCAAGTGCAGAATGAGCTCCAAGGCGGCCAATTTGGAGTCGCAGGACTTCAGTGTCTGCAGGCAGGACGTTATCACGGACACCAGGACAACTAGCCCGCTTGCCTTGGACTGCCCTTCTGCTTTTTCTGGCAAATCATGTCCACAGAGGTTGTGGATAATGTTGCCCAAATCTTTCCGTATCACCAAAATCCGCTCATCTGCAGAGAGAAAGGTTTCCTTGGCGAACTGAGCCATGTAGGGCTGGAGGAAAGTATAAAATACCTCAGGGAAAGCATTGCCACGCTGCTGCTTCAGGTAGTCCTCAGCTTCCACACGCTTTTCTGGCTCACGGTGGATCATCTGAGTTACCTACATGAAAGGAGAAAAGGGCACGTTTTAGAACAGGAAATGGAAGCCAGATGGGGTGGCTCATACCTGAACCCCAGCACCCCAGAGGCTTGGGCAAGGCCAGCCTCCTGGGCTAATAACAAGTTGAAGGCCAGGTGGACTGCATAAGATCCTGTCTATGTGTGTGCGCGCGTGTGTGTGTGCGCGCGCGTGTGTGTGTGTGTGTGTGTGAGCGCACGCGCGTGTGTGTGTGTGTGTGTGTGTGTGTGCGCACGCACACACGCAATCTTAAAGACATAAAATACTTAAAATTGTGAGAAAATGTGAACACTAGAAATAATATACCTGATATAAGGACATAAATTCTTTCAATATATAAAAAAACAGCTCAATGTCTCCACTAGTCAAATACATAAACTATCATAAAAATACATCTGCAAGTTTGGCTTTCTTTTTGTATTCTAAACTAGAAACTAGCACTGACCTTAGAGGAATCAAGTGCACTGTACAGAAAAATGATCTAAGAACTACTTTTACATTTGCATTAATGCCTTAAAGATTAATAAACAAATTGACTTTCCAATCAAGAAAATGCAGGTGCAAAGACATGGAGTTGCTCAGCTAAAGTGACAGGCAAGTGTCAGCTTTGAGGAGGAGGAGCAGGTGCATGTTCCTTACCACCGCTACACTAGCTTCCTCTGCAGCATCGTGTTTCCAGGGGTCCCTTCTTACTCTGCTCTTCAGACACTCTCGTTATGTAGGCCAGGCTGGCCAGGACCTCACACTCTCACTGCTTCAACCTTCCTCGTTCACCAGACATATTCCAGGCCAGTGCTGACCCCTGAGCTAGCCCAGCACCTCACAGGTCTTATTTATTGAGATAGGGATTTGCTAAGTTCACTGAACTGGCCTTGAACAGTCTGTACCCTCGGGCAGGCCTTGAATTTGAGGTCCCCTTTCCTTAGGCTCCCAAGTGGTTAGGATTGCAGACCTACACCACCAGGCCTAGCAGTAGCTGCCATGGCCAAGAGGAAACAGACTGTGTGTTTCCCCACTTAGAAAACTGCAGAGAACTCTAAAGACAGGACAACCTCTTATGGGACCCAGAGTCACTATCACAGTGTCAGTCACTTTTAAAAGAAGTGCTCGAACAGTGACACAGACATCTGATCAGATGGCCTCGCACACAGTTCATCAGCCCTGTGCTACCATAACCATGTGACTGTACAGTTCCCTTCCGGAACAGCCCACATCCGTCTCAATAAGAAAATGCCCCGTTACTGTGCTCTGCTAAAGCTGATGACTCCCTCTCTTCACTGCACATGTCTGTCTTCTTCATTCCTCATGAGCAAGTCATTCTAGGTAAGACTCTCCAAAGCCATGCATACCCACGGGCACAGCCCACTTCCTAATCTGCCCAAAATTAGAAGTGCCTAATCACTTCTAATAAGGTTTCAAAAGTGTGTTTATTGGTAATAGGTTTTATTCCAAATTTGTTGTGGAGGAGGGACTAGATGTCCTGCCTGTCATCCCAGCACTCAAGAAGGCTGAGGCAGGGGGCCTGTCCTGAGTGAACTAACAGAGTGAGTTCAGGCCAGCTAGTCAATTAAAACTGTATGGCGTGTATTTGTAGCATAGTTACCAATTCTCTGATACTGCGATCTTCAATTTTATTTAGCACTTGTTCAGGGAAAAAATGTCCATTTCTATATGCCAACAGTTGAGAGAGATCAAACAATGGTACGCCTTCAGTAAAAAGCTCAGCTATCACGCAACCTGGAAAATCAGACACAATTCCATTAGAATGAGATGAGGAGGTCATGTAATGCTTATCAGAATTCAGAAAAATCAGAATACTCAAAGTACAAAACCCCAAATAAACTGAGTTTAATGGGCACTGCAATGTAGAGGTCTAAGTGCCTGATCGGCAGGGGAGGAGCATGAGGCCAGTCATTCCCTTCTCCCTGTCTTAAAACACACACACACACACACACACACACACACACACACACACGGAGCTTACCACCCACAAGAAACCCTCAGGTACAAATTATAGCATTACGTTCGTAAGAACTGCTAACCAGCATCCAGCCATCTGCCCATCACTAAACAAGCAGTAGGTGCCACCACCCGCAATAGGCGCTGCTAGAACAAAGCGGTAAAATCCAGCCTTAGCCAAGCTACCCTCCTAGGAAGGCAGAACATAACCAACGAACAAATTTCATTTGTTGTGTTAAATATTACAAACATATACTAAAAAATGTGGGCGTGAACTAAAAAAAAAAGGGGGGGAAATAATGCAACCATTTTGCACCGGCATAATCTTCAATCAAGAATGTGTTTAAGTACCTACATTCTGAAAGCACAATTTTTTTTTTTTACAAATCAATTTTATTGAGTCATTAAATGACACACACTTACCAAGTCTCATACAGAGACCCTTAAATCATTACTTTACAGCCTTTGTACCTAATGGGCCAGGGCCCTCTGCCTAGAACACTACCCTGAGTACTAGTGAATGTTAGTTAGGCCTTTGTCAACCAGCAGCAAAGCCTATTTATTTATTTATTTATTTATTTATTTATTTCATGTATAGGGGTACACTGTCTCTTCATTTCAGACACACCAGAAGAGTGCATCAGATCCCATTAGAGATGGTTGTGAGTCACCGTGTGGTTGCTGGGAATTGAACTCAGGACCTCTGGAAGAGCAGTCAGTGCTCTTAATCACTGAGCCATCTCTCCAGCCCAGTAAATCCTTTCTTGATTACCTATTTAAAACTGCTAGAGCAACCGGGCATGGCGGTACACACCCTTAATCTCTTTAACCCATCATATGTGAGCAGGAAATATAAGATCTGAGCAACACTGTAAACCAACCAGATCGAACGAGCATCAGTAGTTGGAAGGCATCAGCAGGTGCATCTCTGTGAGTTTGAGGCCAGCCTGATCTACAGAGTGAGGTTCTAAGACAGCCAGGGCTACACAGAGATCCTGTCTCAGAAAAACAAAACAAAACGAGACTGCAAGAGCCACTGCAGCTCCTCTCACTGCACCTTTTCTCTCACTGCTAACTTCTGCACAGTACCAGCTGGTGGGCCATGTACCTAATGCTGCCTGTTAATTATCTCTGTCCTCACTAGAATGCAAACTCCATGTTTCGCCCCCCTTTTAGGCACTGAAAATTCCCTATCAACTAAGGTAATTCTGATACATAATAAGCATTCAGTAAGTGTGTTAATTTCTAGTTATACAATGTTAGTTTCAAAATAAACGACTTCAAACAACAGCCATTTTTAAGAAAAAAAAAAAAAAAAAAAACAAGTGCTGAGGCCAATAAGATGCTTCAGAGGGGAAAGGCACTTGCCACCAAGTCCGATGACCTAAGTTCAATCTCCAAGTCCCACATGCCAGAAGTAGAGAATCCATTCCCACAAGCTGTCCTCTGACCTCCAAACACGGACCAAGGTATGTGCTTGTTTACACACTCCCTCACAGGTTCTCTTCCACTCTTCACACACACAATATGTGTGTGTGTGTGTAAATAGTTATGTCAACATAAATAAATAAATATAAAATATTTAACCCATCATGTGAGCAGGAAATAGAAGATCTGAACAACAGTGTAAACCAACCAGATCGAACGAGCATCAGTATGACCCCCTACCCATGACAGCAGGATACAAATTCTCAGGAGCCTATAGAATTCGAACCATCTAGACAAGACCTCAGCTAAGCCTCAAAACGACTCTCAACACTATGGTTTAGACAAAATTTCAGTGTACTCCAAGGCTTCCTGTGTTGAACTTGATCCCCGCTGGGAGGTTTGCTGGCAAAAACTTAATCTGACAATGGTGTCAGAGGTGAGGCCTCTGGGAAGTAATCAGAATTAAAATCCTTAGGGAAACCTCAGCTGAATCCAAGTAGCTTCAGAAGATAAGAAACCAACACACAGAGATATGCATGCATACTCTACCCTCTGAAACTGAAGGCCAAATTAAACACTGTCTTTTGAAAATCAACTTGGCCGAGGTGTTTTATCTCAGCAACAGGAAAGTAGGCAAATGACTCCTCAATAATAAATGGGGCAAGGGAGCCTGGGAAAAGTGAGAGGGGTGGTCATTCCTGTGACTCCAGCTACATGGAAGGCCAAAGCAGAAGCAAAGTTAAAGATCAGCCAGGGCAGTTTGCGAGGGCTGCAATGCAGCTTAGGGATGCAGTGCTTGACTGTTAGGAGAGTGGCTGTGTTCCCTTCCCAGTGCTGAGAGGAAAACCAACATCATAAAGAGACTACACACACACACACACACCATTTAAAAAAAAATCTTACAGTGGCCCTTTTTACTTAGGCCTGGCAGAATGGCTCCTGCAAAGACGATTGGCAAGAAAAGGCCATTCTGCCATCAGCAAGGTGGTGACCCCAAAGTCCACTGTCAACAGTCATAAGTGCATCTGTGGCGTGGGCTTCCGGTAGTATGCCCCTCAGGCACTCGGAGAAATCCACAAGGAGGCCATGAAGGACTCCAGCTGAACCATCTGGGCCAAGGGGATAAAGGCTGTTCCCTAGCACAGTGTGGTGGTTTGTGTGTGCTGGGCCCAGGGGGCGGCACCATCAGGAGGTGTGGCCCTGTTGGAGTGGGTGTGGCCTTGCTGGAGTGGGTGTGGCCTTTGTTGGAGTAGGTGTGGCCTTGTTGGAGTAGGTGTGGCCCTGTTGG
>JADRCH010000097.1:9395184-9424084 GCA_019843965.1 Rhynchomys soricoides | reverse complement strand
TGTGGCCCTGTTGGAGTAGGTGTGGCCTTGTTGGAGTAGGTGTGGCCCTGTTGGAGTAGGTGTGTCACTGTGGGTGTGGGCTATAAGACCCTCATCCTAGCTTTCCGGAAGCCAGTCTTCTCTTAGCAGCCTTCAGATGAAGATGTAGAACTCTCAGCTCCTCCTGCACCATGCCCATCTGGATGCCGCCATGTTCCCACCTTGATGATAATGGACTGGACCTCTGAGCCTGTAAGCCAGCCCCAATTACACGTTGTCTCTGTAAGAGTTGTCTTGGTCATGGTTTGTTCACAGCAGTAAAACCCTAAGACACATGGCTATGTATGTTTGCCCAGAAAACGTAATGAGGACTCACCAACCAAGCAAGTGCTACACTGTGCTGCTCTGCAATCCTGTTCCCTGGTTCAAAAATCTGCACTTAGGATGGGGTCTGATACGTGTCAAAGACAGTTTAAAACTGCTTACAAAAAAAACCAAAACAAACTTATATGGGCCAGGGGATCTGCTCAGTCAGAAAAGTGCTTGCTTTGCAAGAACCAGGCCCTGAATTAAAACCCCAGAATCCACATAAAAAAAGCTGGTCACGTGAAATGGCACATGCTTCTAATTCCAGAGCTGAAGACAGAGCTAGGATGATCTCTGGGGTTCACTGACCAGCAAAATCTACATGGGAAGCTCCCTGCCCAGTGAGAGACCCTGCCTCTAAATAATTAAGAGTGGACAGGGAGCTTACCAGTGTGGAGGCTCGAAACACTAGGTTGGTTCCTTGGGTGCTGTTCACTGTGCATACATACATATACACATATACATACACACAAACACACCTATGAACACACACAAATAAAGCCTCTGTGGGATTCAAGTAGCATTTTGAGTAAGTGCACAGCTAAAAATAGCAATATTAAAAAGTTGCCTTGTAGGAGCATCACACGCTGCCTGAAACAAACTACCACAGTGAACACCAGTCTCTCTGTAGGCCTCAGTTTGAACATTATCTCTCTAACAGAGGCCTTTCCTGACACTGCCTCTCTACCTATCACTCCCACGGAGGCTTATTTAACTGTGTACTTCTACACAGCAACTAATACCTATCACCACCATGGCAAACACCAGGTGAAACATACTTTTTCTCTATCTTCAACCTGACATGTAGCATCCTCCTGTACCACCAGCACTGCGAAGCCTATGTCTTGTATGTTTAAATGAATGAGAAGCATCTTCCATCTTCTCATCACTTAAGCATGTCCAATGAGGAAATCATGTATCTGTCTGAAACAGCCTAAGAGGGCACAGCAAGCAATCTTTGAAAATCTGGCAATTTACGAAAAGCTACATTGCTGTTTGACAGAAAAAATGTACAAATTAGCTGATCTGACTGGCTCACGTACCTGCTGAAAAGATGTCCATGGCTCTCTTCAACTCTCCCCGTGTTCTCTGATTGCTATTTAGGTCTACAAGTGGAGTTGAGGGATCTCTCATGTATTCTAACTCGGTGGCAAACATACCACCATCAACAAAACGCTCAGGAGCAATGTAGCAAGTTCTCCTCCTCGAGGTGTCAAAGAAATAGTTGAAATCTGCTGGGTTGTCCTCTGGAAGATACGTGGGTTTAAAACTGGCAAAGTCGGTCAGGAGAACCCAGTTCCAACTGGTGACCATCACGTTCTCTGTCTTGATGTCCCCGTGGCGGACCCCAGATTTGTGCGCTTGGTCCACAGCTGTCAGGATCTGGAAGGCGATCCAGCGCTTCTCAATGTTATTTAAGAACGGACGTGTACTGATACGATCATACAGGTTGTCTCTCACATACTGCCTGAACAGCATGGCTGCTTTCTCTGATGCTCTTTCTGCTGCTTTCTGGAAAGGGAGGCAGTTCTGTGCGGAATGGAGCCTGATTTTCAGTTCCTCCAGCTCTTGTTTATAACTAGTTAAGGGCAACGTGGGATCTTGAATTGCAAAGACCTTCACAACCACCAGGCCTTCCCGGTGCTTCGCTCGAGCAACTTTAAAAAACCGAGTACTTCCCAGGCTCTTATCATATTCAAAGTCATGGATGTCTGAGAAATAACTCTCTACAGACAAGATCTGGGAAGGGGCAATACCAGCCAGTTGATTTCCCATAGTGACCAGCACCTCCCGGGTCAGCAGGTTAACACACAATACCTACTTAAAAGGGTGGGTTGAGAGAGAGAAAATATTAAAATGGAAAGAAACAAAGAAACAGTGAAATCATCATTATTTGGCCTTTTCCTAAAAGACAGGTGCACCATTATCTACTAAGTGTATGAACGTGTGTCTCAGAGCAGTCACAAATTCAGAAAAATTTATCTAAATATATTTTATTACTTTTATCTAAAAAGATGATGCTACTTCATGCCATCCCTTCCAGCAGCTAAACTATGTTTAAATATATACACGCCTTCAGCGTTTTATTTTATTTTTGAGATAAGGTCTTGTGTAGCCCAGGCTTGGCATAGAACTCTCTGTGTAGCCTGAGAGTGAGTTTGAACTCCAGATCCTCTAACCTCCACCTCCCAAGTGCTGGGATCCCACCACGTCCAACGTGATCCCTTCAACATTAAGCTAAAATGTTAAAACATGCATTCGCTGATATTCAGATTTTAAAGACTGGCTGCACCTTTGCCCTGTTCAGTACTGTTTGATACGATGGCGTATGATTCAGTCCTCGTCCGAGAAAACTACGGTTTACTTGCAGGTAAGAAACACATTAAACGCTTAAAAGAAAGAATCACATGATACAAACGGGTCATTTAATTCCTGGGAGGGTCAGACAGATCTATAAAATTAGCATCAACTGAGCCCTTCCAGTCTCCTCGCAGTGATGTCTCCCTCCTCCTAAACCAAGGCAAACTCCTCCAGTGTGCAACAAGAAACCCCGCCAGAGACATTCAAGAAAAGTAAGCCAAAATGCACACTGCCCCAAGTCACCTAACCCCATATTTTGCAGGAACTATCTCCCTACCCCACTCAGGGAAACATTTACCCCAGGCCTCTGGCAACTCAAAAGTCGCTGAAAGATCCCAGGGAGGTCTTGGCAGAGCTCTGGGGTGCTTGGGCGTGAACGGAAGTCGGCGAGGAGAATGTTTTCTGTGAGGGGTCTTCTTTCAGACACAGGATCGGGGTAGTTGGAGGAGGAGCGCTGGCATGTCCGAAATCTAGAGCTGGGGTTGAGCAACTGGGACAGCAAGCACGCTCGGGACTCCGGACCCCCAGCAGCCTCGCTGCCGGCTCCTCCCCTGCCGCCCCAGGCCCGCGCGTGTTCGAGTCCCCGGTTTTCCGGGCCTTTGCAACTAGCCCTGGACGGGAATAGTGCCAGTGCCCGTCCTGGAAGACTACTACTTCACCTGCGGCGAACGCTGAACTCCCGGGAAAGCCTCCGGGTTGACCTCACTTCCTGTTAAGAACGGAAGTGACGGAGGAGATTTGAGGAAGTGTTCAGTAGGAAGCCGGTTGCTAGGTAACAAGAGAAGGACGCGTGACCTCGTTGCACCAAGCAAAAGGTGCTTTTCTTCACTAAACTCTGAGGCCGCTGGCTCAAGGAAAATTTACCCACGTACTTAAAAAAGCTAGTTCCCCAACCAAGTTGGATTTCAACTTTATTGAGTGAGCATTTATGTGTCATAAAGTTCGTCGGCTTAAAAAGTGCATCATTGGGGTGACACAAACCTTTAATCTCTTTACTCAGAAGACAAAGGCAGATGGAGCTCTGTTAGAGGCTAGCCTATTTATAAAGAGAGATCCTCTTTCCAAAAAAATGTATGTAGGTATGTAGGTATGTATGCATGTTTTGTATGTACACACATTCAAGTTAATCTGGGTATGGCAGAGCCAAAGCAGCCATGACCTCACAGCGGGAGTAAATGCTTGCAGTGAACCTACACAACACCTGGCATTTTAAGTCAACCATTGGTTGGGGAAGGATACACAACCTACCTCTCCGTGCTAAAGTCTTGGCTTCTGATGCATTCTGGGAGAGAAACACACACTTTCTTCAACTGAGTCCCAACTGAGTGCCCACCAGGCTCCAATGGGTAGTACCAAACTCACTACCTAAACTCAGTGGATCTTGGGAGGGAAAAAATTGAAAGTATTGGTTAAGTAGGGGTGGGAGATTACAGTAATCACATTATATATGTATGAGATTGTCCAAAAAAATCAAGTTAAAAACATTTTTTTTCAAAGTATCAAGATTGATTGGTTTTAATTTTTTTATTCATTTTATTTATTTATTTATTTGGTTGGTTAGTTTTGTTTTGTTTTGTTTTGAGACAGGGTTTCTCTGTGTAGCCCTGGTGGGTCTGGAACTCGGTCTGTAGACAACCACGCTGGCCTTGAACTTAGAAATCCGCCTGCCTCTGCCTCCCAAGTGCTGGGATTAAAGGCGTGCGCCACCACTGCCCAGCTATTCATTTTAGTTTTAAAAGCAAGGGCTCATTCTGTGTTCAGACTGGCCTGAAACAGTCATTCTCCTGCCCGAACCTCCTAGGTGCTGGAATTACCACTGTGTATCATGGTAAATAAGGATGGATTTTTGCTAGAGCTGTGTTCGTTCGTTCTTTCTTTCTTTCTTTCTTTTGCTGTTATGCTGGCTTGAATGAGAATGGCTCCCAAAGGGTTGTATATTTGAATGTCCAGTCCCTAGTTGGTGGACTATTGAGAAGATTAGGAGGTGTGGCCTTGTTGGAGGAGGTGTGTCACTGGAGTAGGCTTTGATGTTTAAAAAGCCTATGCCAGGCCCAGTGTTTCTCCTTTCCTGCTGCCTGCTGACCAGGATGTAACTCTCAGCTCCTTCTGCCTGCCAGCCGCCATGATCCCTGCCAGGATGCTCATTGACTAACCCTGTAAAACCTTAAGCAAGCCCCTCCTTAAATACTTTCTCTTATAGGAATTGCCCCCCAGCACCAGAGGGGAGAGGGAGAAAGCAGTTGTTTTTAATATATTTTACAGAACTATAATTTCTATAATCTGTTTCACCAAAAAGAAAAGCCTGAGGCTGTGAGTGATCCCTTGTCGTTTCTCCCTCCTTCCCTCTTTCCCGCCCTGCCTCCCAGCACTAGGCAGCCATCCCACTGTGTTTCTATAAGACCTTGCCTATTCTGGACATTTCATAAATGAAGAATAAAACATGTAGTCTGGTTTCTTTGCATTTGGCAAATGCTGAATGTCATTGTGGCTGTGGTTTTCGGCACTCCATTTCTTCTCCTTGCCAAGCATCCTTTTGTGTGGAAATGCTACATTTTGTCATCCTGTCTGTCAGCTGATGAGTATTTGTGTCCGCTTCTTGGTTATCAGGATTAATGCTTCTAGGAACATTTGTGCATAAGTCTTTATATTGTGGTGTGTTTCAAATGCAGATGCCAAGGAGATGAAATGTGTACTCCTATCAGAGCTCTGAGTTTAGCATTTTGAGAAGCTGCCAAATTCTTTTCCAAAGTGCACACAGCCTTACATCCTCACCAGAACAGTGTGGGGCTCCTGATCCCTCTGTGTCCTTTCTGGCAATGACATCATCCATTTTCCATTATTAGAGCATCTTAGTAGGTACAGAGTGGCATCTCCTTTTGGTTTGAGTTGCAGTTCCCCATGGACTAATGATGTTGAGCATTTCCCATGGACCTGTTGCCCATTCATTTATCTTCTCTGGGAAAATGTCCATTTAAATCCTTCGTCAAAGCCTTAGATGTAGCTTCACGTTTGATTGCCTTGCCTGCTTAGGATCTTAGGTTCAACCCCCTGGAATCTCAGGATGAAGTCATAAATACTTTGTATTTAATTGATTTCTCTTCTTTGAAAACTTTGTTATTGTTGTTGTGGTTGTGGTTGTTTGAGACAGGGCTTCTCTGTGTAGCCCTGGCTGTCCTGGAACTCACTCTGTAGACCAGGCTGGCCTCGAACTCAGAAATCCGCCTGCCTCTGCCTCCCGAGTGCTGGGATTAAAGGGGTGCACCACCACTGCCTGGCTCCTTTAAAACTTTTTAAAAACTTTTCTAGGTTTATATGTATGGATGCTTTGGCTGCATGTGTTTATATATGCCACATTCATGCCGGTACCTGTGAAGGTCAGAAGAAGGTATCAGATTCCTTGGCACTGGAATTACATTTTACAGATGAGTTTGAGCCACCACATGGGTGCTGGGACTCGAACCCAGGTCCTCTGCAAGAACAAATACTGTAAACCCCTGAGCCAGATGTGCATAGTGGTGCAAACCTTTTAATATTTTTTCATACTTTATTTACATTTCAAATGTTTCCCCCTTCCCAGATCTCCCCTTTGGAACCTCCCCATTCCCTCCCCCAACCCCTGCCACCATGGGGGTATTCCCCCACCCATCCACCCATCCACTCTCGTCTTCCCTCCTTGGCATTCTCCTATACTGGGGGATCTAACACCCTCAAGGGCCTCTGCTCCCCCTGATGTCTAACAAGACCCTCCTCTGCCACATATGTGGCCAGCACCATGGGTCCCTCCATGTGTATCCTTTGGTTGGTGATTCCAGTGCAAACCTTTAATCCCAGCACTTGGGAGGCAAAGGCAGGCGAATCTGTGTGACTTTCGAGGCCAGCCTGGTCTACAGAGTGAATTCCAGGCCAACCAGCGCTATACAGAGAAACCCTGTCTCAAAAAATCAAAACGAAATACCAACAATAACAGAGTCATCATCTCTCCAGTCCCAGACATTTTAAGTTTTAAGAGTTCTTTATATGGAGTCAGGCAGAGTGGCTTGTGACTGTTCTTTATATGGAGTCAGGCAGAGTGGCTTGTGATTGTTCTTCATATGGGATCAGGCATATTGGCCTGTAACTGTAACCTCAGTGCTCAGTGGCAGATGTGCTAGAATCAGAAGTTCCAGATAAGCCGTGGCCTGGGCTACATACATAATGTGCTTTACATATTCAAGAAACACAAGAGATTTGAATCCAAAGCTGAATGTTTTTAAAGCACCCCTGCCAATATTCCTTTCACCCTTCTTTATCTCAGTAGGCAGCACTGTCACTGATTAGGTTCCTCAAACTATAAATCTGGAAGTCGTTGGGTCATCTTTGATACCTTCCTGATGGGCCAAGGTCACAAAAGGAATTAAACCAGGGTCCACAGCAACACTCAAGGTCTGTGGCTATTTTATTGAGAGCAATCAGACGTTTTATAGCCTTATCAGAAACAGAATACAGTGACAATTGCCAGGATCAATACTGTTGTCGTTGCCAGGATACAAAGATGCTCGCAAGCCGTGCAGGGTACACAAGATTAATGTCTAAGTCCAATTGTCTTGTCAAGCTGCCAAGCTTCCTTGACTTCCAAGGGACCACACAGAGAAGCACAAGGGGGTGCTTCTGAGTGTTTCTCTGCCCAAGGGAGTATATTGGTCTCTCAGGAACTGGAAAGCACACTGTTCCCCAAGAGCCACAGACACTAACCTGATAAACCTAAGACATGAGCCTCTTAAGGTAGCTAGGCCTGGCTAACTCCATGGTTCCCTGTACCTCCCCCACCCCACCCCCAGTCTCTCTTCTTTGAACACCCCTCCCCCAATCACCACTTGCCCCTGGTGAGGTGGTGCCAAGCTATGCCATTGTTCCAGGATGAAGGTGGAACAGCCATTGCCGAATGTTTAAATTTTGGCACCCCAGAAGGGAAGAGATTATTTTTATGTTCCTTTTTTGAATTTCTCTGAGTCATTTATGGTTTCATCTTGTTTCCTTAAATTACTGACGTATAACTTGAAGGCTGGTTTTTGTTGGTGGTGGTTTTGCATTGTTTGTTTTGTTTTGTTGTCTGGAAAGATGCCTAGTTATCAGAAAACTCCAACAGTGATCCATTCTCCTTTCTTACTCAAAATGACTTCGCTACCATTTATTAACTACCTGTGTATATTTTGGTCTTCTGAACCTTCTTATGTATTAAATCGCTAGTTAGTTTTCAGTCGATTGAAGAACTATGAAATGCTTTGCCGTTGATAAGATTCGTCCTAGAGTGATCTTTTAATAAATAGAACTATAGTGTGGGGCTTGGTGGCCCATGCCTTTAATCCCAGCACAGGGCAGTGGATCTCTGTGAGTTCTAACCCAGCCAGGGCTACATAGTGAGACCCTGTCTAAAAATAACCTATAAGAGTAGAATCATAAGACACCTATGTTTATAGTATTCTGGAAGTGCATCCTCATTTTGAGGCAAAAAGTCTTCAGTTTATGGACAGCTGATGACTTCTTGGGGAGGGAGAGTCCATTTTTTTTAAGTATGTGACAACCCCCCCCCAACCATTGCTCATGCTTCTGTGGATAGCCAAACCATATTTTAACATTGCTATTATATTTCTGACTCATACCAAGTGTAAATGCTTTAAACACCTCTCCGATAGAGAAACAGTACTAGGAAAACCCATACTGGCAGCACAAACTGGACTCAGTGGGTTACCAAAGAAGAAACAGGGGGTGTGAAGTTGGGTGTGGCTTATAGAGGTAGAGGTGGCTCTGGGAGAGGGGAAGAGGGGGTGAGTGTGACTCCCAATACACACAGACACACACACACACACACTCACACAGACACACACACACACACACACACACATTTTCCCAGCTTGGTCTTTAAAGACAGAGGCATGATTGACCCCTAGTTTCCCCACCTCAGCTAGAATCACTCACTGGCCCTGTAAGTCCCCCGCACTGGCCTCCTCTCTCTCTATTTTTTATAACCAAGCACACGGGCTCCATATTCATGTTCATTCACCTTATTACACTCTGTTTACTCTCCACAATCTCCACATATTTTATATCCCAGATCAGAGGTAGACTCCTCGGGAAGGTCTTTCCTGATTACTATCTTAAATTAGGGCTCTGCAGAGGAAAAGAATTTATAGAATGAATACACACATATAAATACACACAAATATACATATACATATAAAATGGGGTTAATTAAAATGGCTTACAGGCTGGTCCAACTGGTCCAATAATGACTCTCTACCAACGGAAGTTCCAAGAGTCCAGTAGTTGCTCATTCCATGAGACTGGATGTCTCAGCTCCTCTTCAGTATATGCCGGAATCCTAAAGAAGTAGGTTGTAACTACTTCTTTAGAAGAAGGAATGGACTTGCTAGCGAGACTGAGACCAAGCAGGCAAAGAGAGAGGCTTCCTTCTTCTGTGTCTTTATATAAGCTGCCAGCAGAAGACATGATCCAGATTAGAGGTGGGTTTTCTCACCTCAAAAGATCTGGATTAAAGATGTGTCTTTCCGCCTCAAAGATCTGGATTAGAAGTGGATCTTCCTACTTCACATAATTAAGCAAAATTCCCTCACAAATATGCCCAGTCATTTTGGGGGGATTAGTCAATTCAAGCATAGTCAAGTTGACAACCAAGAATAGTGGTCACACTCCTGTGACTTTCTTAGGGGTCCTGCACTTTCTCAGCATTTACCATCCTTGAATTCCATCCATGTGGTAGTCACTGTTTGCATAAGGTATCCAATCCCTCCAGATCTGGCTTGTTCTTCTTCAGGGCCTCTTCAACACCTAGGTGTCTGACATTTAAAACAATAATTGTCGAATTATTTTCATCGGGCCTTTTTCAGGCTTGTGACCACTAAGGAGAAAAGTGTGATTTCCAAAACTAGGGATGCCTATAGAAATTAATACAAGCACACACATTGCCAGGGAAGAATTTAACACTGCATGCATATTTCCCATTTACACCGTGTATGTAGATGCTTTAAACATCTCTCTAAAAAGTAAGAAAAACTCCAATAAATTTGTCTTGATGCAGATGATTCATTAAGTAGTGTTTAGAAAAAAATAAAAATTAAAGTTGCTTCTTACAATTTTGCTAAAGTGTTGCTAAAGATTCCTTTCCTGGGAGAGGCATGAACAATGTCTACCCCTCTTCCTAAGATCTTAACGCCAAACTGAGGTTCAATTCCACCAAAGTACACCACAGAGGAACCAGTGAGTTTATCAGTTTATTAACCTCCCAATAGATGCAAGACACAATAAGGGTTGGGAGGGTAAATACTCAGGTGAGGGTCTCATGGCCCACCCTGCCCCTTCCTCAGGGGAAAAAAGATTTTTTTTCCCTGAGAGCTGCTGTTCGTTAAGGACCATCTTTTGCTTCTAAGTGGGCTCATTTGTCTCTTTGTTTGCTATTATTACATAAAGTTCAAGTAGAAATTATACGTTTAACTTTGAGGTGAATGTCATTAAGAGGTGAATGTTCTCCACTTTCCTTTTCCCCTTCAGCTGAGATGCAGTGAAAGTCAAAGCCCCCCTGATGGGGTGCAGCAAGATGGCGGGAGCCTGTGCTTATGAATTACAGCCTGGGAAAAACCTATCTGTTAAATAGGCAACTTTAGGCAAGACTTCACACAGTTATTAAGTCACGCATCTGAAGTCTTGGAATTGATTTCCCTCAGCAGTAAGCCCTACCTCCTCAAGTACATTCATCAGACCCATCTCTGTCCACTCCTAGCTCCTCCTGGCTGCTTACCCCACCAGGGCTCATCTGACTCTGTGAAAAATCCAAGTGGATTCCCTGCTCTCTTTAAATAGTAAGAGAAAGGAAGTTTAAACAAAACAAACAATCAAACAAAAAACAAACAAACAAAAAAAACCCCTAATTTCTGTTGTAAATACATGCAAAAATAAAAAATCCCACATGTAAACTGTCATGTATCATTACTACCTTGTAGCCTGTAACATACTAACTGCCTCCCACAAGGATGGTCAATGGTGCTTTGGAAATAAAGATTACTTTTTACGTTTCAAAGGACGGAATGGGGAAATTTTTTTTATACTGGAAAAATTACCAAACATCTATCTAGGAGCCCAAATAACATCACGAATGGTACGTAAATATCATGGGGGCCCCTGACCTAGCACTATCTCTTATGAAACATTCTTGCCAAGAATATCTAACCTGAATTTATTTAAGCTCCGAAACCTCTCTGTCCACTCGCCATGTTTAACTATGTGTATTTGAAATGCGCTGTCTCCCAGTTGAGATGTGCTTTCCTCTGAGTTCAGGGCCAGCCTAGTCTACAGAGTGAGATTCACTTGCAGTGTAAAACAAAACAAATTGTACCCAAAAGGAGATGGAATGTCAGACTTTTAAGGAGGTCGTTTGTATGCTGAAGCCATGTGTTCACATACTGGCCATGATAGGATTGACAGGGATGGTGTCGGAGTCCAGCAATAGAAGGGATGAGAGCAGGGAATACACACCTATTCTCTTTCCTTGTTTTTGCTTCTGACATTTTCCAACCCTACCCCCCTCACCAGTTCTTCTCTTCCGTGCATTAGAAATGACATTACAAAATTAACTCAGAACAAGATAAAGATAGAAGCAATAGCTGTCGTTCTTTTTAAAGCAGAGAAATCACACTTGGGATTAGCGAGTTGAACTGCCATGAAATTTTCAGTTTATCTGAAATTACCACAGCTAATCCCAACAGGTAAATTCGTGGTTTACACAGGTCTCATAGTTCAGCAAACTAGTTAATGTGGAAATTTCCTTCTTAGATCAATTTGTGGTGTACGTTTCCTTCTTTGGATCTGTTGTAAAGGACATTAGTTAAGAGCCAGCCATGGAAGTACATGCTTTAATCCCAGCCACCCAGAGGGCTGAGGTGGGAAAATTGCCAGCTCAAGGGACGTTTGACAATATAGCAAAGGCCAGCTGTGCAACTTAGTGAGACCCTCTCTCAAGATGAAAATTAAAAAGAGCCAGAGTTCTTGCTCAGCTGCAGGGTGCAGCTTACCTAATGATAAGTAAAGCCCTGAGTTCACCTCAGATGGGGAGGGGTATTACTAACATGTAAGACAGCAGAAACGACGTTTTTCTATGGAATGTTGCAGGCCAGCAGTTTGGCAGTTAAGATGCCCACCACTTAGGATCAGTTCCATGAGACGCTTGCAGCTCCTTGTTTTGATTTTATAAGTACTACCTCGCTTGACATTTGGTGTGAGCTGAGCCTTTAAGGGTGAGCCCTCTCTCCCCTCCCTCCTTACTTGACTCTTCCAGTTCTGTGATGTTAAATGTTATCAAGATGCTAGTCCTGCTACTGTATGTTGCTTATGTTTTGTTTTATTTTTTGTTCTGTTGGGTGGTGTTCCCTGGGGAGTTGCAAATGAAAGTCTCCCTTCCCCCCAAGACAGGGCACCTACAGCACACCAGAAAAATGATTTCATCCACAGTTAGCTTAATGAACCCAGTGAGTTTACTGGGGTTTCCTACAGTAGTGTAGGTGGGAGCTTACAAGGACTTGGTTGACTCAAGGAAAGCTGTATCCCTGCAAAGCCGACAGCCACAGTGTCATGGGCAGGCGATGGCTCAGAAAGCTGAGTCTGGAGCTTTCTGTGCAACTTGCAGGCAGTTTCCTTAGCAATGGCTCACTGTTCGTGCAGACCAGGGGAAGAACCTTGTGAGTCTGCTAAGTTTTAGCTTTTTGAGACTTGTAAGATTTGTTTATTTCATGAGTCTCATGAGCCCCCATTCTCCTTCCAGGATAGAATGGAACTTCTACACATCAGGGTTTTTCTATGTAGTCCAGACTAGCCTTGAACTCTCAGGTGCCACCATGCTAGACCCAATGTAGTTTTTTCACACATACCTTTGCATGGTCTCTGGGCTCATGTGTCCAATATCTACTTGGCTTTTACTACTAGGCCCCAAGAACAACCAGCTTGGAACACTCCCCACCAATCACTTGCCAGTCAGGTCAGCCTGAGGCACAGCCAACAGAGTCAGGTCCCCTGATCTTCACTGTCTGGCCCACAGCTTTCCCAGCCTTCTGGAGGAGGCCTGCTGGCATCAGGATTATCCAGCCAACACCAGATGGCTAAAGGGCAGTGTAAGAACACAAAAACAAAAGTCAGGGCAATATGGCACCACCAGAGCCTGGCTATCCTGCTACAGCAAGCCCTGGATATCCTAACAAAGTTGAAGTACAAGAAGATGATCTTAAATCTAATTTTGAAAGATGATAGAGTCCTTTAAAAAGGATATGAATAAATCCCTTAGAGAAATACAGGAAAATAGACAGAAACAGATAAAGGTCTTATTTAAAGAGAGAATGAATGAATATAAAGAGATATAAGCAAATACAATCAAACAGGTGAAGGATATGAATACCACTGTCCAAGAACTGAAAATGGAATAGAAGCAATAAAGAAAACACAAACTGAGGAAATCATAGGGATGGAAAACCTAGGAAAGAGAACAAGAACTGTAGACACAAGCATCACCAACAGACAACAAGAGATGGAAGAAAGATCTCATGCACAGAAGATAAGATGAAAGAAATTGATACACAAGTCAAAGAAAATAAAAAAATCTAAAAAGTTCATAACACAAAAAATCCAGGAAATTTGGAACACTATGAAAAGACCAAACCAAAGAATAATAAGAATAGAAGAAGAAGAAGATTCTCAAATCAAAGGTCCAGAAAACATCTTCAACAAAATCATGAAAGAAAATTTCTATAACCTAAAGAATGAGGTGCCTAAAAATGTATAAGAAGCTTACAGAACACCAAATAGATTGGGCCAGAAAAAGAAATCCTCTTGACACATAATAATCAAAACACTAAACATACAGAACAAAGAAAGAATTTAAAAGCTGCAAGGGGAAAAGGCCACATATTATGTTACTTGGGTGTGTAGGCAGTCCTATCAGAGTAATACCTGACTTCTCAACAGAGACTCTAAAAGCTTGAAGGACATGGGCAGATGTTTTACAGACCCTAAGGGACCACAGATGTCGACCTACACTATTATACCCAGCTAAACTTTCAATCACCATAGATGGAGAAACCAAGATATTCCATACCAACAAAACCAAATTTAACCAATATCTTTCAACTAATCCAGCCCTACAGAGAATACTAGAAAGAAAACTCTAATCCAATGAGGCTAACTACACTTAAAAAAGAACGAAAGAAAGAAAGAATTTCATACCATTAAAACCAAAAGAATAGAATCACACACTGAGAGACTACTATTACCAACATCAAAACAACAGGAATGAACAATCATTGGTCTTTAATATCTTTCAACACCAATGGATGCAATTCCACAATAAAGAGACACAGGCTAACAAAATGGATGTTAAAACAGGATCTATCATTCTGTTGTGCACAAGTAACACACTTTAGCAACAAACCTCAGAGTAAAGAGCTGGAAAAATGTTTTCCAGGCAAACAGACACAAGAAACAAGCTAAAGTAGCCATTCTAATATATAACTTTCAAACAAAAGTAATCAAAAGAGACAGGGAAGAACACTTTATACTCATCAAAGGAAAAAAAATTCCATTAAGAGGACATTTCAATTCTAGACATTTATACCCCAAATGTACGAGCACCCCTATTCGTAAAAGAAACATTACTAAGCTTAAATCACACATTAATAGTGGGAGATCTCGACTGCCAATGACTGGTTTTGGCATTCATGTGGTGGATAAACTGAGACAGGCAGCTGTTGGGGATCAGTGCTTAGAGCCAGTGATGGGGATAGATCCAGACACCTACTGGGGCTGCTGCCAAAGGCAGTCAGCAACTAGGGAAATTACTCAGCAGACTTTTTTCTGAGGGAACAAAGCTTACCTTACTGGAGCTGGCACTCTCTATGGTCAGCAAAAAAACTATGAACTCTTTTAACTCCTTGGGAGAAAGAGAGAGAGAAAATTTTCATGTGTACACACACACACACACACACACACACACACACAGAGAGAGAAAGAGAGAGAGAGAGAGAAAGAGAGAGAGAGAGAGAGATGGGAGTAACAATGTTCCAGCCACACACTGTCTTTTATTTTTGATTCCATTGTTTATATATCCTGGCAAAATCTTTCAAGCAGTATACTTTTATAATGTGATTATGTTTTAGTTTTCTTCTAATGAATGATTATTTAAAAAAATGTGTTTTGCAATACCTAAGAATTCTAATACAAGAAATAACATTATACAGAACAGATAAAGAAAAACAATACATAACCAAGCAACTTGCTATAGATTAACAATGTGTAAGCAAGCAAGCTAGTTTTCTCAGCCAGTTGCCTCTCACTGGCAGGCAGCAGTCTGCAGTTACAAAGAAAGCAAGTAATTACTTTATTATTTATCTTTAAAACCAATCTTGTAAAGAATCTTAAAAGAACCACAAATCTAAGCTTTTACGTAAAAATCAGTCATGTCTACCTTAAATCCTCAAAATGCATATCTACTTATCAACAATTCTTAATAAATAATGTCAGGAAGCTGAGGGCAAAAAATGGGTATAAGAAATCAATCATCACCAGTCCAGCTTCAGGGAGAGTCACGTCAGCCAGTGCTGCCACTGTTCTTGTTCACTGACCGTAAAGGCCCTAGCTTAACTAACAAGAGTGGGCCTTTCTGAACGTCAGCTCATTCCCTAAGATTTTCTACACCAGAGCCAGTAGCAAAAACATCTCAACCTGCTTCACTTACAACTTTATTTTTCCAAATGCCTTCTAAGGGTGGTGGTCATTGTAGATAATCTTAAGAATCTAAGTTCTTCTCTAGGGAGGTGATAGAATCCTAGTCTGCTCCAGCAGCAATGCCTGAAAGAGATCAAGCATTAGTACTGTGAGTGCCAGAGATACTGCCCAGTGAGGGACTGGAAGCCCCCTTAGAGTTTTCATACAATTCTTAGATTAAGAGAGATGTGAGGGCAGCAAGCAGAACACCCTATAACAGCAAAAAGTCCTCAGGACACATGTTCCTCGGGGCCATGCTACACCGAGACCCACCCAAGTGGCTCTGATAACCCATAGGCTGCATTCCATGAGTTCTAAAGCCATTTGTCATTTCTCCTGTATGGCTCTCGGCATCTCCCCCTTTTCAATTTGTTAAAGCAAAATGGATGGCAGCTCTTAAATATCTGACTGACTAGAAGCAGAAATAGAAATAAGACAATTATTTCAATAGTAATTTCTAAATTAATAAGGAAGCTCCAAAAAGAATTATCTTTAACAAAGTTTTTAACTGAAGTCATAAGAGAACTGAGTATCTCCTCAGCTGAACAAACTTATAATTTAACATGACCAATGGTACTAACCTGTGAACGAAGAGATCTTTATCAACTGAAAGCAGAAGAGTATTTTATACATCTCTCAAGACAGTCTGAACATGTTCCCAAAATATTTTTGAACCAATAAAAGGCAGAGATGTAACACGAATCCAATTAAAGCTAAAATGGCAGGAGGTGGTCAGATGAGTCTTAATATTTTGATTTTGGAGCCCATATGAAGAACAGCTTCTTCTAGAGCATTGGCTCTCTCAGTCAATCCTCTATTTTTTTCTTCAGTAATTAATGTCAGAAAATATTTTCAGTTAAAGATTTCCATGGTGAGTAGTGAGCACCTGCCGTATCAAGATGGCAGCTGGGGCTGACATAAATCTCATCGTCTAAGGTCAGTGTAGCAATAAATCTCCTAGGCTGTGGGAGAGCATTAACTACCCACTTCAATGCATGCAAAGCAAAATCCTCATATCAAGGCAGGGGAAGATTGACAGGCAGAAAAACATAAAGTGGCTAACACATAATGAGAAAAATGTTAGGGCTCACAATAGAATCAATGCAATCAGCATTTTTATATGAAATGTTATACAGATACCCATTTTTAGTGGTTTTGTATCCCCTATATGCTTTGGGTATCAAATAACAAAAGGTGAAACCACACAGAGTTACATCAGAGTACATCAGAAGTCACTTACTCAGTGTCTTCCTTTGACGGGGTATCTGATACAGATGGAGAACTGGAGATGCTGCTAGCTGAGGTGGGCATGGAGGAAGGGGCAGGGGTGGAAGTTTCTGTCTCCGGGTCAATAGCGGAGGTAGGTCCGGCACGATCAATTGGTCTGGCATAGGTGAAACAGCATCCTGGGAAAACAGAATCAAAACTTCCCCTGGAATGAAACATCCAGTCCTCTTTATTAACGAGTTAGGAGGTCTCTTTATCTTATTAGAGGAATGGAGTACATTTTATAGTAAAAAGTTTAAAAGGGAACTCATCGTTTGTTTTGTAAAATATCATAGGAAGATAAGTAGTTACGATCTCTATTTCGTAACTTAAGTATTTGAGTCTTCAGAGCTTGATGCGCTCTTCACAATAGCCTGTTTTTAGAGATTATGGGGAATGTCAGTGGGATGTTCCAAAGCCTTAGATGTAGGAGCATTGCCCATCTTTAAAGCTGTTGGCACGCCCAAGATGGTTAAACAGTAAGACAAATGCTCCGATCACATTGTTGAAAGCTCCCCCCGACCCCTCCAGGTCAGACAAAAGCACAAATAGTTTAACAATAAGTGTTATAGATTGCAAGGCATACACAAGCCCTGTGGGTTAATGACCTTGGGGAGAGCATGCATGGGGGTGGGATATGCCAAGCAGTTCTTCAAGATGGCTCCAACAGCTTTTAAAAGCAGAGAGCACCAGTGTTTTGATAATGTAATGTACAACTCTGTTAAGTAGCCTCTGTAACGAAAGCAACAACTTTTGTGAGGGAATCCGCTTCATCCTCACCTTTATACTTAGGGCCAGGAAGCATAGAATGAGCTCAAGGTTGTCCTGCAAAGAAAAGGCAATTTCTAGATTGGAGTAAAACTTGTAACTCTGAAAGCAGGGCTAGGATAGTGAAGCAGCCAAAAAACAGTAGAGCAGGGGAGAAGGGGGAGGGGCAGGTGTAGGGAGAGCAGGGGAGAGAGAACAAAGAGAAATTGCTGGGGGGGGTGGGGGGGGAGCATCTCTAGGACAGAGACCTGAGATGGGGAGTGAGGGTGGGGAGGTCCCAGGTCTATGAGGGCAACTCTAGCTGAGCTGCCTAGCAGTGGGGGATATGTATCCTGAAGTGGCCCCTTCCTGTAGCCAGGCAGTACTCCCAGTGGAGGGGTAAGGACAGCAAGCCACCCACAAAACCATCAACCCAAAATGTGTCCTGCTTACAAGACAGACAGGGCCAAAGACAGAGCAGAGATGAAAACTGGCCCAAATTGAGAACCGCCCAATGGGCGGGAACCAATCCCTGACACTATTAATGATACTCTGTTATGCTTGCAGACAGGAGCCTAGCATAACTGTCCTCTGAGAGGCTCTACCCAACAGCCAACGGAAACAGATACAGAGACCCACACCCAAACATTTGATGGAGCTCAGGGAGTCTTATGGAAGAGTTGGGGAATGGGCTGAGGGACCTGAAGAGGACAGGGACTCCATAGAAAGACAGAGTATACTAACCTGGGCCCTTGGGGGCTCCCAGGGACTGAACCACCAACCAAAGAGCACCCTGCATACATGTAGCAGAAGTGCAGCTTGGTCTTCATGTGGGTCCCCCAGTAACTAAAGCATGGGTTGTCCCTGACTCTGTTGCCTGCCTGTGGATCCTGCCCTCCTAACAGGGTAGCCTTGTCTGGCCTCAGTGGGAGAGGGTGCACCCAGTCCTACAGGGACTTGATGTGTAGGGGGGAGGGTGATACCCAGTGAGGGGTTCACCCTTCTCAGAGGAAAAGGGGAGGAGGAATTGGGAGGAGGACCTGTGTGAGGGGGTACTGGGATGAGAGGGGGGCTGATATTGGGATGTAAAGTGAATAATTAAATAAATTAGTAAAAACATGTAAAAAAACAAAAACAAACAAACAACAACAACAACAACAACAAAACCAATGTTACTAAGATCATCTACCTGATAGGTCAAAAGTGGTAGGTAGTGCTACCTACCTGAGTAGGTAGCAAACTCACAAATACTGATTAGAATGTATGGTATTTTTAAGTTGTAAGGCTCCATGATTCCCTGGACTCAAATAGTATGTAAAGATGGTTTATTCTGTAGAAGTCCAGCATGCTGGAGTCTACCATCTACAAAAAGAGAGAGACCCCGAGGTGAGCTCACCTTGGTGTGCTGCTGATTTAAAGCACATTACAGGAACTCCGGGGTAGGTGATCTTTATCTTGTTCCATCTCTAGGGACATTCAAGAAACATTGTGGGGCCTGGGAGGCTGGCTGTAATCTGTTGCTGGGGAAGCCTGGAAACTCTGCTGACCCATTGTCCTTGCCTCAGGCCAGGTGGTGGGGCAAGTTCTGAGGCCTGAACTTGCCCAGTTCTTGGAAACAGAGATTTAGACCTGTTTCCTGAACTGCCAGTTTGAAGCCTGTCATGGAGTCAGCCTAGCCTTCTCAAAGTGACCAGGTGCTAGATTTCATTAGTGGTTTGTATGCACAGGGCACAGCGCCCACACACATGCTTGCAGACACTGTAGGATGACACCAGGCATCTTTCTGTATCACTTTCTGCATCTCTCACTGAACCTGGAGCTCACCTTTTGTTTCAGCCAATACTGCCAGCCCTAGCCAGTACTAGAAGTTACAGATGTATGTAACAGCAGCTGGCTTTTCACTCAAGTGCTATGGATCCAACTCAGGTCTTCCTATTGTGTGTGGTTCTAAGTAAGTACCACGCCATTTTATAAAGGATCCTTGAGTAGACTCAGATTTTGTCATTGGAGAGGGACTCTAAAACTAGTCCTTCACAGATGGAGAAGAACAACTGAATACTTATTCTTCTGGCCTGTTTTTTCAGGCCTGTAGGTATTGTATAAGGGGAGGATTCGTGTAAGTTTGGAACCTGGGATGTGTCTGTTAATAGGTTTAGTCACAGTCACGTGGCAGAGGCTGTGAGTACACAAGGCCTTCATATAGGTAAAGTGCATTTTATTGATGGGGTATTGGCAAATATTTGACTGGGATAAATCGTATAAATGGGATTTAAAAGTGCTTTGCTCATGCTGTAGTCAGACTGGCCTGGGACTCTATGTTTATGTGCGCAGGCTGGTCACTAATGATCCATGACACTCCTGCCTCAGTCTCCTAAACATGAAGATTGTAGGCATGAGTCACCAAGCTGAGCCTCCCACACTTCCTCACATGGCCACACAGCTTCAAGCAATGGGGAGAAACCTTCTGCTCAACCATTTTTACCTATGGTCCTTTAAATGTAGTACAAGCAATTTAAACTTATCCCCAACTAGCTTACGAAAAAAATGAGACTCAGACTATGATTATTTTATTTGGCTTTAACAATTACTGGGGGGTAAATCTACTTTTCTAGTTGCTGATGTAGGCACCTCCCCAGTGGGGTACCCCAGACACTTGCTGTTTCTCTCGGTCACGTGCTCACGGTCCATCTCCCCTCATGGCGGCTTCCGGCTTCCTCCTCTCCTCTTCATTCCTTCTTCTCTTCTCTCCTGTCTCGTCTCCACCCCAACCAGGTAACTCAAAAACCTACCTCTAATCTCTCCAGTAATTGTCACTCTCAGCCCTAGACCTTTTGGCTCAGAATTTAGCATTACAATAATAGCAGCAGACCAAACCTCAACATCTGCCAGTCTCATAAGAGTGCAATGCCCAGAGCTACAGTGTGAGGGACTTAAAAGTCACCAGGACAAGGTAAATACTATAACAGAAATGCTGGTCTTGAAGCAGACAAAGAGTTGAACAGCCAACAGTCCTGATCTCTACTATGTTATCTGGATTTCTGTTGTTTGTACCCACAGATTTTCCTTAACAGATACAGTGCTGTTTTTTTTTTTTTTTTTTTTTAAAAAAAGTTAACTCACTTATCTTGTTCTAGAACTGTTAAAGTCATTTAATTCCAGGGGACATCATTGTGCAGAGTTTGCAATTATACTAGAGATGGCTTTTAGATTACAGTCTGACCTTTACAGTTCTCTTGTTTGTAGCAGGTGGTTGTACCCATGTGGCTTGAAAATAGAACTAAACCCATGGCCTTTGGTTCATGTGTCTCTAGCAGCTGAAAGTGGTTTGCTGGTGGGAATGGAAATGGCCCAGAAATGTTAATTGATTCAGTTTGACAGAGCTTACCACATCGTAAATCAATAGCGTGGTGTTTGTGTGAGGGAGTGACAAAGACGATGTCGTGCGGAAAAGAATGGGACTTATGGGATGGGACAGTGGGTCTTGATAATCTTGTTTTGTTTTAACATACCTCAGAAGGGTTGGGGTGCTCTATCCTCACAGGAAGCTTGTGTGCGGTGGGGAAGGGTAGGTGACATCAATATTATGGACGAATCCCAACCAATACTAGGATTTAAGCTTAAAAAATATATATGTGTTAGCATTTTGTCTAAGCTCCACCCCACAGTTACCTGGCAATGGCCAGGTGTGCCTGACTCACTATAAAAGGGGCTGCTTGGCCCCTCCCCTCTCTCCTCTTGCCCCTCCCCCTTGCCCCATTCCTCTCTCCCTTCTCTCTCCATGTGCTCATGGCTGGCCTCTACTCTTCTATTCTCTCTGCCTTTCTCTGTCTGTATTACCCTCTCTACTCCCCTCCCCAAGCCCTGAATAAACTCTATTTTATACTATACTGTTCTATGCCTGGTCCCTGGGGGTGTGTGTGTGTGTGTGTGTGTGTGTGTGTGTGTGTGAAGGGATGCCTCAGCGTGGGCCTCAGAGGCCCCTCTTCCCCCACACCTGACTGCACATCTAGCAAACATACCCCCTCTCTATCTTTTTATAAACACATCAATATGAATAGATGATTTCACCCAAATGTTTTCATTATCTATTACTGTGGAATAAATCACAGCCCGAATTTAGTGATTTAAAGTGATTTTGATTTTTTGAGACAAGGCTGGCCTGGAATTCATGATCCTTTTGTATCTCTACCTACCTGACAAGGGCTAGGATGACAGATATGCATCACCACGCCCATCTCTAAAGTAATTTTTAAAAATCATTCTCTCTTGGGACTGAGGAGAAGGCTCAGTCAGTATGGGGATAGCTGTGGAAATAGGAGGCCCTGAGTTTGGAATCCTAGCACTTCCGTACGTAGGGCACAGGGTGGGAGACTGATACCCTCAGTGCTGGAGAGAAAAGAGAAGGCAAAGCCTCAGAGCTCACTGCTAGTCAGTCCAGCCTAATCCATGAGCTCCTGGCTCAGTCAGAGACCCTATCTCAAAAAATAAATAGAACGTGTCTGTGGATTTGATGTCAAACTCTAACCTCCCTGTTCACACACAGGGACATGTTCGCACACCACACAAACATGCATGATCTCATACATGCACAGGAACATGCACACACACATGTATATACACACACATGAACATGCATGGACACACACACACTTACACACAAACATACACACACCCCTTCCAATTGAGGCATGTCAGGGCCACATTATGGGAAAAGCTAGGAGAGTCACAATGCACATACACACACGTGTACACATGTGTATGCATGCTTATATGTGTGCACATATGTATGTGTATCTCCAGTTGGGTATGGTAGTTCACACTTTTAATTCCAGCACTCAGGAGCAGATACGGGTGAGTCTCTGTGAGCCTGAGGGCAGCTTGGTCTACATAGCTCTAGCCAGCAAGGTTCTCATAGTGAGACTTAGTTTCAAAAAAAATCACACACACACACACACACACACACACACACATGCACAAAAACCTTGGAAGCCTTCTAACTGAAATACCTAATTTGATATTTGTTATTTACATCTATATGGAATATGATTAGCAAAGCTCACTAGCTGATCCCATCTGCAATGTGTTGAACACAGACAGCTGTCTATGATCTAATGTACAGTCCGTGGTTTATATCTAGCGTATTTTTCCACCAAGAAGGCATTTTTGTCAGGACATTGTTCCGCTCTCAGTGTCACATGTTCACGTGCTGCTTAGAAGAGTGTTTGTCCTAAAAATTGCTTTTTGTTAGGTTTGACCGTTTTTTTCCATATCCTGAGATCCAAGCTCGGGGGAAGTAAACAGTCTTAAGAAGAGATGTCATGTTCTCAGGAAGCCTTGTACAATTCTGCCATTTATGGAAGATTGCATACAACCTTGTCTTTGCTGGTTATCTTTTATCATGGTGGTCATTTCCCAAAAGTAAAAAGATACCAAGGTTTTAAAAACTAGCTCTCTAATAAAGATGAACCTCCCAGCTTTTCCTAGCCCTCCTCAGCATGGCCCACTGGCTGGGTACAGGCATTATAACTCATCAGTCAGCATCTGTTTGATAGCATCAGCAATTTACCCAGGGCTGCTGCTGCTGCTGCTGCTGCTGCTCCTTCTTCTCCTTCTCCTTCTCCTTCTCCTTCTCCTTCTCCTCCTCCTCCTCCTCCTCCTCCTCCTCCTCCTCCTCTTCCTCCTCCTCTGTCTTCTCCTCCTCCTCCCCCTTCCCCTCCCTTTCCTTCTCTTTCTCCTTCTTTTGATGAACCATGGCTAAAATAACGGCCCAATTCACTTTTTAAAAAATCTACCCATGTTGCTTGCTACAGTCTAATCCAATATTATCCCAAGTCCTTCCTAATTAAATGAAGGCCATTCACTTATGCATTTTAATACTGTGATGGTTTTAACAGTACCAAAGTGAGAGAGATTCATTAGAAAATTACTTAAGGCAGAGGAATTAGGGTAAGCCCAGAGAAAAACAAATTCAGATCTATTTAAATATCTTGCCTTAGCCATATTTCCAATCTCTTTAGGGAGCCCAGGGGAGTCCGCCAATCTTAGTGCCATCCTAACTGGATCTAATGTGTCTCAAGCCTATAAATGTGATTTGGGGAGAGGTGTTGGAAATACACCATTAGCTGCAGAGAACAGAGAAGCCATGTTGAATTCAACACCAGGACTGTGTTCTTGGAGTGTGTTCAGAACCTCTTTGGAGCTTTCCAGTTGTCCTCTTAGAAGTAATCATATCTTTCAACACTGGAGGAGATGTGACAGAAACATTTTTATGTTTTTAAATGTTTGCGATAAAGCAGTCACAACAAATAATTGTGCAATTTAAAAAAAAAAAAAATGCCTTTTCTTCCTGGGGGATGGGAATGGGCAAAATGAGAAGAAATCCACTAGGGGGCAGGGCATCACAGTGGGAGGATCTGAGCGGACAGGGACATATTCTACTAAGGCGGTTTCACAAGCACAAACAACGTTGGTAATATAATGTTAAGTGAAAAAAAGAAAGAATCCAGATGCTCCCTAGATAATTATACATGTCTGGGCAAGTGTGGTGTCCAAGTGAAGGACGCAGTCTGGGTCTTAGAACTGGGACTCATTCTTGGATGAATTGCTTAAAACCTCTTGGACCTTAGTATGTTGTTTTGTAAAATAGAAACAAGAAGATCACATGAGACTGTGATGGGGACCAGAAAGCATTATGCATATACTATTGCTCAATAACAACAAAAAAGACGATGTTAATGATAGCAATTACTAAAAATGACATAGGATAGTCTGGGGTAGTAGCTCAGTTTGTACAATGCTTTATATATGTGAAGCCTTGGGTTCCAGTCCTGACATCACACACACTATGTGAGGTGCACATGACTGTGATCCCATCACTACCCACTAAGCAGGGGCAGCTGAATGAGCGGTTCAAGGCCATCCTCGCCTTCCTGCTAAATTCTTCATTCATCCATGACTACATTCTAAGGTTGAGACCAGCCTGGACTACATGAGACCTTGTCTCAACAAAAGAACACAGGAAAATAAATAACATTAGTTATTGGACTGAGTTGTATAGAAGCTTATTGTATCCATTTATCTTATTGAATTTACATTAGAATTTATTATATGATCTATCTTTGAATGTCTTTATGAGCCCATTTTCCCTAAGAACTTTAAGCTCCAGAGAGAATTTTGTTCTTGTAGGAAGTAAGTGGTGTTTTAGCCACTTTAATGTCTAGAACATCATTATCATATTTTTATTTATTTTCATTTCCTAACTGAATGATCTGTTGACATACCAAAGAAAAGAAGAGATATAGAGATAACTTGTCTCTTAATGCCTTTAAAGGTTTTCTCCTCTTAAACTTTGTGGTCTGAGGATAGTCTAACATATTTCTCCTGAAATGTTCAAAAAAATGTCATCTGATGAAAAATAGGAATATTGAATGCATTTTCAGGCACAGAAATTGCTTTTTATGAAAATGATTACTTAAGTATAAATCCCAGTAATCCTTAGGAGTTCTTTTACAAAATAACCTTGTGTTCCAGACGCAGTAGGCAGTGCTAACTGAAGGTTGAAATAGTCCATCTCTGACAATGAAAGGTCATCTGAATAAAGATTTAATGCCTCTCAAACTATAGTGTGAGTTAAATGGAAATATTTAATTTATAAAACCTTGATTTATATATGCTCGCTCTGTTTTTAGTTTTTTGAAAGTAGCTGACTCACACACCTGTCAAGTGAAGAAGACCAATGGCAAACCAGCCGCAGGCATTCTCTGCTACCTCAGATACTCTCCAGATGATAGAAGATGCTGTTAGTGCATCGTGGCTATCCCAACATCTCTGAGATGGTCACTATCGCCACTACCACCTCCGATTATTATATTCCCTGCCTTGAGGAGATCACAGCCCCCCTTTGAAAACAAACAACCTTGCCTGCTTATTTGATCCTGCCTGACCAAGTAATAGAACTGGTTAGGGAACAAATAGCAATATGTTCTGATGAAACTAGAGGTGGCATGGACCCGCCTATGATACAATCTTGGGATGTATGAGGCTCATCATGACCACTAGATAATATAGGCAGACCAGGGTGCTGAGAAGCTGTGTTTCCACCACCCACCCCTCCCAGGTATGCTCTGGAAGACCCCAAAGCAAACTCCCATCGCTAATGTACTCCAAAGGACCTCCATACGAAAGAAGACCAAACAACATCAGTTACAGGATAACAGTAGCCCCAGTTTGCTTATCTTAAGTTTTAAACCTTACTGATAATCAGAGGAAGGCTAGCTAGCTTCTTGTTGACAGTTCAAGATCTAGAAGATTCTGATGCTGCCATTTTAAAAGCCCCCTAGGTGATTCTGGCAATTCTTCATGCTTGAGAATGACAGGCTACAGACGACCATCTCCGCACACCTCTAGTCCTGGCACTGCAGCACACCCTTAACCAAGTGTTCATTGACTGACTGTGCTAGGACCAGAACACGAGTCCCTCAGAGTCTCGAGAGTATCACCTGGCTCCTCTCTGCCCAGGGTAACCTCAGTCTAAACTAAATGTTAACAGGCGGCCCTGAAACATGATTGGCACAAGAACTCTGTGCCCATCCAATACTCATTTTGTTGGCTAAGGATATTTACCAATATCTATCCTATCCTGCTAGAGCTGCGGGGTGTGAAAGGGGGTCCCAGGGCTGGAGGGCAGTATAAGCCTGTAACATGATCTGCTCTGTCACTCTGGGACTATCCCAGATGACTCCATTCAGACATCAGGGCCTCTGAGAGTCAGAACTACACGGCGGTGATATAACACGGCAGTGATATAAGGGATATGTAGAACCTTCCTGAACTCTGCATCTAAATGGAGCTACTGCAGCAAACTCATTTCAGAGAGTCCCTCTTCCCGTCTATCTGCTTGCAAATGCCTTTTAAAAATAGATATGTGAGGTGAGGGAGCTAGCTTGCCTGAGTGAGATTGAGCACCAGCACACATGTAAAACATAGGTACAGTAGCATACATTTGTAGTCTCAGTTTTGAAGGTGAGGAAAGAGATGGACCCCTGTGGATCATTGGTCCGTCAGTCTAGCTTCCTTGGCAAGTACCAGGCCAATGAGAGGCTCTGTATTAAAAAACTGTAGATCGTACCTAAGGAATCCGTAAGCATCTGGCTTGCACATGAGCCTTCTCGGGCCCCACTCCCACCCTCATCCCCACTCCCCTGCATGCACACACCCTGCATATCTTTTCTCTATTATTTTCCCTCTTCCTGTCATGTACCAGCTTCTGCCTCTCTGGTCATAAAGGAATCACCCTTTTCTGTGGAAGAGCCAGCCACACGCTCTCTGATTTTAGAAGCCTTTTGTATTTTTATTTCAATGGAGGTACTCAGAGATCTCAGGAAAGCTTCGCCCATCTTCTCATTTCCAGCTCCTAGAGCCCATTTACATGACAGCGTGCAAATCTGTGGTTCAGAGTTCCTCCATTCTCCAACCACTGAGATCGTACTCTTGCAGGCAAAGGCTGGGCTAGGCAGCTTGGCATTTGAACACAGCTCACTGTATCTTTCCACTGAGAACATCTCTTTTTACAACACTTAAGGGCCAACCTGCACCGAGATGAGGCACATGCAGTAAAAGAATCACGAGCTGAAGAACAGACTAACAGACACGGAGAAACTCAAAGCGGTAGCATCCACCCTACCGAAGCTCCTCTCACTGTTCTCCACGCTCCTCCCAGTGACTCCAGAAGCCACTTCCGGTCTGCCGGGCCATCACCGCTTTCCACAGGCCTCCTAGAAAGCTCCACTCTTCTCTCAGGCTACCAACGTTCGCTCTACTTCCCCATACCTCAGTGCCAAGCCCTGTGGAACCAAGATCGAACACCTCAGTGTTTGGTTCACTGAAGAGGGAGCCCTGGAGTGACATTTGTGTAATTCTGCCTTGCATCTTACAGAATATACCAGTAAACGTAGAGTTAAATGAACACAGACAGCAAAAACAAATACACCTTATATCAGTCCCTTGAAATGGCTCTTTCTTGCCTGTGTATTATTGTCCCATGGATGGCAAAAAAATGCAACTGGCTGACCTGGTGACAATACCATGTCACACACCCAACCATGACACTGACTTTTAAACCTCTGTTTGGAATTCTCATTCAACTGTATTGAGTACCACACCACACCCCTCTCTTGTCCTTCATGACAGCTCCACCTCTTGCCCTCTTCTGTCAGGTCAAGTGACCTCACTGTCGTGGCCTTAGTCTCCCAGGAATAGGATTTCTCAGAAAACAGAACATATGACTTTAAAACAAGATAAAGCTGTGACCAAGATTCTTCTTCCCTAGTTTAGAATCTTAGGTTCAACTTAGCTGCGTACCATGCCTGACTGTGGATTCCAGGAAAGACCTAACCCATAAAGAAGCTAATTTCCCCATATCCAAGAAGGCTAAGCCAGCAATTAATATCCATCTGTGCACTTTTACTAATGTAGATCTAGCACGTAGGTAAGGACTTGGCAGGGTGACAGAGGATATCTTTGTCTAGGGGCGAAAGAAATTTATTAGGGGAACCTGTGGAGAGATGGGCAGGTGTTCCTTGAATTATGATAAGACGTCTCTTGGGGAGTTTTATGAGTAGATGTGCTTTAAAGGTGGCTGGGTTTGATGCTCTCTGACTTTTTAGAGGGTGACCTTTGAATTCCCCTTCACATCCTGAAGCAGAGGTAACGTTCTGGGAGGCTTTTCAAAGACCTCAGCAATTCATGCCTGGCTTTAATTATCTCTCCCTGGTGGTGAACCTTGGCAAGGACACAAAAGTGCTGCTGCCTTGCCAGTGAGCTGGTCACTCCTGTGGAGACGGATAAATCACTCTTGATCCAGCCAGAATTCTCATCACACTTTAGAGTTGCTGATGCGTGGGATGCAAATTAGTAGCTTGACCAGGAAAGCAAGGCAGAGGATGCCGGCTGCGTGCCAAGTGGGCCAAAGCTCTGGCACGAATTTGGTGATAAATATCAGTCCTGGGCATGCTTTCAGCACTTAAGTGTGGCCTATTAATCCAGTAGCTGGGACAGTGAGTTGGTGTCTTTTGGCCACCCTTGCGGTTGAATCATGGAGACTGGGTCACCCTTTCTGAACTCTCTCTTTAAGGCTTTGTGTTAGTTCGTCTTCATTGTCAACTTGATTGGATGGAGAAATGTCTAGATTAGTCAGGTGCACCTGCTGGTGTGTCTGCATGGCAGCTTCCCAATTAGATTGACTAAGGAACATAACTGACTGTGGGTATCACCATCCCCTAGGCTCCAGAGTAGATGGAATGAAAAAGGAAAATAAGAGAGCCTACTAATTCTCCCTCTCCCCCTCCCTCTCCCCCTCCCCTACCACTCCCTCCCTCTCCCCCTCCCC
>JADRCH010000097.1:9337959-9377160 GCA_019843965.1 Rhynchomys soricoides | reverse complement strand
TCTTCTGTTTTTTAGACAGGATCTCACCATGTAGCTCAGGCTGGCCTTGAACTTGTTCTCTCCTGGTCTCTGTTTCCCTGGTGCTAGAATTACAGGTATTCCCCAGCAAGCTTGAGTTAAGAAGCAGCACTAACAGAGCCAGCCGTGAAATCCGCACTCCCCCTCCGCCGCATATTTCTACCTCACTTGTCTGCTCCAGTGGGAATTTAGGCTGTAACCTCTCTCCAACCACAGCATGGGAAGAGCTACTGTCTAAACTCTCATTGGGTCTCCTGCATCACAGGTAACCAAGAGTAGCAGAGATGAGTCCGGGCATCTTGACCCAGTTTGAAAGTCAATTGAAAACCAGTGCTCTGTGGAAAGAGACTGGCAGTGGGGAGATGCTGAAGAGTGAACGGATGAACAGCAGAGAGCCCTCGCTCCTGTGCCTCTCACATCATATGCAACGTTAGGAAACACTTGCAGTTGGAGGGGCTGCAGAGCAGAGCACCGTTAAAACAGCTGCCCACTGCTAAACTGAAAGAATTCAGCACAGTCCAGAGTCTTTTATGTCATGAAAAAGAAATTAGTCATTAAAGACCATTACAGCAATTATTCAGCTAGATGTAGGAGCAGAGCAGAACAAAAATCAAACACAGTTTCCCCCAATCAGTGGGGACCCACCGACTCCAGGAGTCAGGTCAGGACTCTATGCTCATAGAAGAAATAAATCTTTCTTAAAGTTTTTTTTAAAATTTGGTTGTTTGTTTTATTGTGTTTTGTCCTCTACCCCCCACCCCCTCCAGACTGGAAAGAATGTGTTTAGGAGGCCTGTGGGTGCTTGGATATAATGGGGCCATTAACAGAAGGAATGGTCTGCCTGTGCCTCCTGCCAGGAATTACAAAGAGGAAGGCACTCCTTCCCACCACCACGCAGGGGAGGGAGATCTGACTTTTCATCTTCCTCCTAAACATTTCAGCTACAACTGCTTAACCCTTCTATAACTGGTATGTCTATAGCTACTTGGCTTCATCTGATGGTTTCCCCATCAGAATGGTCAATGGGGCAGAACAAGAGTTGTAGTCTTGCACAGTGTCCTTACCCTGGCTCCTCTGCCCTAACACATACCAGCAGCGGGATGTGATGGTTCATTTCAGAATCCCAGCATCTAGGATGTTACTGCAGGAGGATTGGCAGGAAGTCAAGGCAATTGTGGGCCAGGCTACAGAGTAAAGCCTAAAAAGTTTAAAATAAAACTGGAAAGGCTGGGGTGTTGGTTCAGTTGGTGGCCTGTTTGCCTTGCAAGCATAAGGATTCAAGTTTGATCCTCAGAACCCAGGTTTGTTTGTTTATTTGTTTATTTATTTGGTTTTTTGAAACAGGGTTTCTCTTTGTAGCCCTGGCTGTCCTGGAACTCACTCTGTAGACCAAGCTGGCCTTGAACTCAGAAATCTGCCTGCCTCTGACTCCTGGGTGCTGGGATTAAAGGCGTGTGCCACCACTGCCCAGATAGAACCCAGGTTTAAAAGGCCTGGGTGGTGGGAGTATGCACAGGCGATCACTGCACTGGGGAGGTGGAGTCACACAAATACTCACAGTTCATTGGCAAGCTAGGCTAGACTATTTGGTGAGTATCATGGACTTTCCAGAGAGGGAGAGACCTGGTAATAACAGAGACCTGTAAGAGATACATGTGCACCTTCACATACATGTATACACACACACACTCACTCACACACACACACACACACACACACACACACACACACGATAAATTAGATAGATAGATAGATAGATAGATAGATAGATAGGTGAGAAAGTTGGGGATAGAGGAAGGCAGGCTACAGAAGGAGTGGGGTGGAAGCAAAGGACAGGAAGAGAAATCCCAGGATGCTTAGGGACGGCCTTAGTAGCATGTGATCTTCTGCATCCCCTGTAGTTAAAAGAATACTGCTTTTTAGAGGCGATGGGAGGGAAACCATAAGTCTGCGTTTCACATGTATTGTTCAGGAACCAAAGACTTTATACCTACCATCATTTGTCACAGAGTTTGATGTGACTCAAACAACTCCATCAGATGCCAGCCATGAAGACAGATGGGAGAACAGCCCTTGACTTCCTAACAGTCTGAGTGTGGCTCTCATTCATTTCGGACCAGAAGCTGCTGCTCTTAGCCTGTTTCCAGACCAGGGCAGGTCTGCCACGACAGAGTCCTGTCTCTACCTCTCTCTCAGATTCCCTGTGGTGTCTTTCCAGGTTTCCACTCTGCCCCAGCCATAGTCATCTACGGTGTTATTCCACCAGACAACCTGGGTCCTCATAGTTTAGCCACCAGATTTCACCTTTTGTCCACGTCCAGACTCCTTTGTCCTGAGTTCAGAGGTTTTTGTGTGTGTGTCATATTAACAAATTATTTTCTTCATGTGTCCTCAGAGGGAAATGAATATTACTCTTAAATTGAAAATATACAAGGTTTTTACATATATGATAGGCATATGTAGGAGCAGAGCAGAACAAAAATTAAACACAATTCCATCCAATCTATGGGGACCCACTGACTCCAGGAGTTGGGTCAGGACTCTATGCTCATTGAAGAAATAAATCTTTCTTCCTTACTTTTTTAAAAACTTGGCTGTTTGTTTTATTGTGTTTTGCCTCCTACTCCCCCAAAACTAGAAAGAATGTGTTAGGAAGCCTGTGTGTGCTTGGAAATGATCACAGTAGGCAACTACACTCACTCACTCTTCTGTTATTTACGATGATTTCTTTCTGAACTCATAATTTTTCTGCTTCTACCTATCAAGTGCCACCACATTGGGCTAACTGCTGCTACATCTACTGCTATCTCTCCTCAACTAGACTATGACCTCTACATTGCCTACTCTGGTGCCTCCTCCAGTTTACTCCTTAGCAAGTGACAGGTCCACAACCAGACTTCTTCTCTTACAGTCCCATAACAATCTGGCCTTCTGATCTACCCACAGTTGTGCTTGAGCCATGTTGGGGGGAAAAGAGGCCAACCCTAGCCCATTGTATCTAAAGCGACCTTTTATGAAATAGACTTATTCTTAACTGGTAGTTAAAGAGAATTCTGGTACCCCAGATCTCCACCTCCAGAGCCAGTGAGGGAGTTACAATATCCGGTTCCGGTTTTAAGAATAACCCTTTGACAGGCTGACCTTTTTTTTTGGTCTGCTCTTGAGGACTCATTTAACAAGCATCCAGGTCACATTTCTTGCTTCCATCTTGAAAACTACGAAGCATCTCAAGCTATCCCTCTAATCTAACTCAGAATCTCTGGGCCATCCTATCATTTTTTGCTGTTGCATAAGAACTTTGTGACTTTCTTTCTGCCCAGCACAATGCTGTTACTTAAGTTTGGTCACTGTCTCATTGGCTCTGTGTTTCCATATTTCTAGAGATGCAGCCACAACAAAATGATGCCTGGGAAAGTTCCAAAGGTTATCATTATGGAACCATTTATAGTTTTTAAATGTGAGGTATAAGCCAGTTTCCTTGGCTCCATCAATCTTCAGCTCCAATGGACTAAAACCAAACTAGACCTTTTGCAGTGAGTTTGTGGAAAAAAAGATATAAAACACATTTAGGAGATATTAGAAGAGCATCCTAGAGAAAATTATGTTTAATGCCCTCCATTTTCTGAGTAATAACCTGTGGCTGCCATCCCTCAAAGCTCATCAGCTTTAGTAGAACAAGATATTCTGGAGGTTATAACCACAATTAGGCATTTACATTGGGAACTCACTGTAATGAGTTCATCTAACTGTCTCTCTCTGTGGAATCAGCTTCATAGTGACCCCTGTGCAGAAGCACCAGAGAACACAGAGCCCTAGGCAAAACAGCTCCACTGAGTCAGAAGCGATACCAGCTCCACGATCATGTTGATCACAGTGACCTTCGAGTCTCACAGCTCCTTGAAACTTCTTTTCATAATGCATAATGTTAAGAAAAGGGTCCAGCTGTCTCCATCTTTCCAGGACTGACATTGTACCATCTCATTAATCTTCTGTCACACAAAATATGCTGTTATCAGTCAGGTCAAATAAATGATTAACTATAAAGGGGAAGAGGAAGGGAATCTTGCAACAGAAGAGTTTCAACACAAGTCTCCATAATCCTCACTGTATACTCCATTCTCAGATGTGGACAGTTGATTTTTAGATAAAGTACAGTTCAATCAGAGGCAGCCCTCACTTCTAAGCACAGTGCAATGCCCAAGCCCCTCCATCAGGGAATCCCCAGAACTGTAATTGACCAAGGGTTTATAGAACTTGGGATACTGTGAGTCTATGCCTTGGTTGGGGTTTCTACTACTGTGATAAAACACCATGACCAAGAACAATTTGGAGGGGAAAGGATTTATCTGGTTTACAGTTCACAGACCATTATCACAGTAAGCGAAGCCTGGAACCAGGAGGCAAGGGCAGGAGCAGAGGCCTGAGAGGAATGCTTCTGACTGGGTTGTTTCTTGAGCTCGTTCAGTTTGCTTTCTTATATCATCCAGGACCTCAGGGACTGGGCACTCCCACATCAATCATTAATTAAGAAAATGCCTCACAGGCCTGCCTATGGGCCAGTCTGATGGGGAGGGGGCATTTTCTCAATTGAGTTTCCCTCTCCCCAGATGACTCTCAAGCTTAGGTCAAGTTGACAAAAAACTGACTAGCATAGGTAGGAATTAGGAATAGGGCTAAGACAAATTAGGAGTACCTGCATCCTGCCTCTGGTGGAGCTGGTTGGTCCCCAGCTGGAGTCCTGAGTGCAGTTTGCCAGCTCTTTGCA
Organism: Rhynchomys soricoides; assembly: GCA_019843965.1. Taxonomy (NCBI): domain Eukaryota; kingdom Metazoa; phylum Chordata; class Mammalia; order Rodentia; family Muridae; genus Rhynchomys; species Rhynchomys soricoides. The sequence continues at coordinate 9,372,377 of JADRCH010000097.1, read as the reverse complement.
CAGTCCTCAATTTTCACATGCTTTGTTGCTAATATTTCACCCTGTGACCTTCAGAAGTGTGTTCCTGGGTCTTGGGCAGGGAAGAGTATGGAACTTAAGCTCCCCCTTCTTTCTGGACACTGAGATGCACTCATTTAACTCCAGGCAGGATGCCTTCTGAGCTATCTATGATGCTGTGATCCTCCCTGGTGCATCAGACTGAGCCTGGTACTTCCCCCAAATACTCTTGCTGGGATCCACTGTCTGTCTACTCTGCTTTCTGACCCCTTTAGTAGCCTCTGTTGGGAGCACTTTGCTTGTGACAATGCCTTGTGTAGTCCAGGCAAGCCTTGGCTTTACTACATAGTCTAGGCTGATGTGTGATCTGCCTGCCTCTTCCTCCCAAGGACGGGGTTTACAAGAGTGCTCCATCATGCCTGGTATGAGGGTACTTTCTTGGGCCTAAATCCTTGGCTCAGAGTCTGATCAGGAAAGAACTTGACCTACAACAAACACCATCTAAATGCACACATATGCCACCTTTTAAAGGTTACTTACTATCTGCTTAAATGGGGTATATGAGAGAGTCAAATTCAGGCAATAGGGCACCAGTTTGTAATATCTGCCTTAATTTAAGAAAGCATAATTATTTGAGGTCCATTGAAGAACACAGGGAACTTGATAAGGGCATTGAAAGTTTGACAAAGATGCTGAGATCCTCTGAGGTGTGTATCAAATGCCTGTGGCTATCACAATCTCCTGTTTCCTAGTGTAGTCTGCTCTATGTATCCACACTTGCTGCTGAAACGCTGGAGAACAGAAGCAGAGTGTGGTAACTCCTGGGCTGGTTTATGATGCAGAGTAGAAATCACTTCCATTTCCATATTTTAGAGACACTGTTGTGCTTCTTGTGCTAATAATGCCCAACATTTGCTCCGTGTATTTTTGTGTTCAGAGTGCTCTCTGGTATAGCATTCTGTGCAGTTCCTAAGATGTCCCTAGGTTGGATGTTAATGATCACCATTTCACAGATGAGGGCTGTATCCTGAAAGTTGCAAATCAGATAAATGGGGCCATAAAATATGGATGTTTTCCTAGCAGATGGAGAACTAGGGAATGACCTCACTGTCTTTAAAAAAAAACACTTGGTGGTTGCAAGTCAGAGAGAAGTAGAAGACTGTGAGAACTGGGCTGAACAGAGAAAATTCAAGTGGCAAAGGCAAGATAGGATGCTTGCAGAAGGAAAACCAAAGAAACTGATGTGATGGAGAATTTGAAAAGTGGGCAAAACTTTTCCATGCCTGGGGCTATCACATTCTCTTGTTTCCTGATGTGGTCTGTTCTTTTTATCAATGCTGCTGAAAAGCTGGAGAACAGAAGCAGAGTGTGGTAATCCCTGGGCCGGTTAGAGTGGGTAATCCCTGGGCCGGTTAGACTGGGTAATCCCTGGGCCGGTTAGAGTGGGTAATCCCTGGGAGGTTAGGCACTCCCAACATTTGGTCTGTAAAAACCTGTCCAAGATATATATTCCAAAGCTGCATTGAGCAGGGACTATGGCTTAGGAGAGTGGAACTAGATGTGGAGCTCCAGATCTGAGCTGGGTACCTCTCTGTTGGTAGAGGGATTACGTAGTATGCATGGAGCTCTGAGGTCTGTATGAAACCCAAAACCCCATGAAACCAGGCACGGATTGGAGAAGGGATGAAATTGTGATTTATTTTAAAGTGGGTAAATGTGGTGGTGTGTGCTTATCCATCTCAGCACTCAGGAGGTGAAGGCAAAAAGATCAGAAGTTCAAGATCATTCTCTGTCTCACAATGAGTTTAAGGCTGGCCGGAGACACGTAAGACCCTGTTTCAAAGACAGAAACAAAACCAGAGACCCCGTCAAGGAAACTGAGGTCTAAGGTAAAGTAAATAAGATTGAGTTTACAGACCAACATATTGCTGAGCTGGAGTTATGATTTGCCCTGTTCGCAGGTCAGTTTGATTCCAGAGTGTCAGCTATGAGACTATGGGGAACAGTCATCAAACATATAGATACCTAAAACAAACAGAATAAAATAGACTCCTTGAGATCGCCGGTATAGTTCAAGCCCTAGCTCTGTTGCTGAGGCCATATGACCACGGGTATATTGCTTAGCATGTAGTATAGGTATTGGTAATTGTGTAGGTGAAGATTGCAGCTGGTACAAAGAAAGCACCGTGGCCAAAATACCCAAGCCAATTATTACAACAGGAGACTGAGGAAAAGCAAGTAACAGAGAGCTTTTATCAAAGGCCGCTGGATGTCTTTGGAAAGGGGCAGTAGACCCTGTGGTAAGCAATCACTGACCACGTTTGACAGCTTCATTTTTCTCTACAGCCTGTGATCCTCACTGGGCTCAGAACATGTGCCCATCTTTGTAAGTCCTTTAAGGCCAAGAACTTGACAATGAAACTACATTTTGTCAGCCTTTGTTCTTCCTTTTAAAGGTGCAGACACAAAGAAGTTTAATTTCATTTATACATGGATCCTACAAATGAGGCCATTTTCTAGATGCTGTTCTGACTCCTAGAACCTTCTACCTGAGAGAATGTGTGCATTGCAGTAGGGGGAGGATAATGTTGTTGTTGTGGTGGTGGTGGTGGTGGTGGTGATGGTGGTGGTGATGGTGGTGGTGGTGCTGGTGACAGTGGTGATGGTGGTAGTGGTGGTGGTGGTGATGGTGCTGGTGCTGGTGCTGGTGCTGGTGATGATGGTGACGGTGGTGATGGTGGTGGTGGTGGTGGTGGTGGTGGTGGTGGTGGTGGTGGTGGTGGTGATGGTGATGGTGGTTTGAAATGGAGGTGGTGACATACACCTATCAGCCCTGTATTCAGGAGGCAAATATAAAAGGGCAGCAAATTCAAGACTAGTCTGGGAAAGACTCTGCCTCAAATGACCCTAATGAGGGCCTGGGACATGATTTAGCAAGCAAAGTGCTTGCAATACAAGCATGAAGACCTGAGTTTGGATTTTCAGCATCCACATCCCCAATGTTTGAAAGATGGACACAGGAAGATCCTGGGAGCTCATTAGCCAATCAGTCTAGCCAAATGAGTGAGGTCCAGTGAGAAACTCTGCCTCAAAATATAACATGGAGGGGCTGGAGAGATGGATCAATGGTTAAGAGCACTGGCTGCTCTTCCAGGGGATCTGGATTCTATTCCCAGCACCCACAGAGTAGCTCACAAACCTCTGTAAGTCTAGTCCCAGGAGATCTGGCGCCCTCTTCTGGTCTCATTGGGTAAGAGGCCTGTGATAGTTTTTATATGCTTGGCCCAGGGAGTGGCACTGTTTGGAGGTATGGCCTTGTTGGAGTAGGTGTGTCACTGTAGGCATGGACTTTAATTCCCTAGTCCTAGCTGCCTGGAAGCCAATATTCTGCTAGCAGCCTTCAGATGAAGATGTAGAATTCTCAGCTCCTCCTACACCATGCCTGCCTGGATGCTGCCATGTTCCTGCCTTGATGATACTGAACTGAACCTCTAAACCTGTAAGCCAGCCCTAGTTAAATGTCGTCCTCTAGAAGACTTGCCTTGGTCATAGTGTCTGTTCACAGCAGTAAAACCCTAACTAAGACAAGGCTCATACACAGCACACAGGTATACATTCAGGCAATGCATTTATATGCATAAAGTAAAATAATTCTTTAAGTGGAGCTACAAGAAGATGCCTAACATCAACCTCTGGTCTCCCAATGAACACACACACACACACACACACACTTGCCACACACATAAAAGAAACCCAAAATGAAGTAAAATAAAACAGATATTACTTTCAAGACAGATGAAAGAGATTTTTTTTAAAAAAAATAATGTTGAAGTAGATTCAGAGAGATCAGGAGTTCATTAAATCATTGCCTGTGGGAGCCAGAGGGATGGCTCAGTGGTTAAGTGCACTGGCTGTTCTTTCAAAGGATCCAGGCTGAATTCCCAGAACCCACTTGGTGACTCACAAGCATCTGTAACTCCAGCCCCAAAAGGTGAGACACCCTCTTCTGGCATCCATGGACACTAGACATGCACATGGTGCACAGGTACACATGCAGGCAAAATAGACATATACATAAAATATATTTTTAAAATTTTTATTGCATGTGCATACATTATCTACAAAAGCTTTGGGTCTTATGAATTTGCTTGGGTTGGAAAAGAAAGCCCATCCTTTTGCCTCAGCTGTTCAGAACACTGGTTTGAAGGAACAAAGTCAATAGTGATACACAAACATCTAAAAACAGCAGGATGCTTGGATCCCACAAAGGATCCAGACTGATACTCTCCCCACTCTGGTTTTTAAAGCCCATAGCATATGATTGACTATGCTAATTACATTTCATCCCATAGCTCTGTTTCAAATGGTAATATCACAACTATTTTAAGGAAAGTCAGAAGATATTTCATCTCTTCTATTATATATGACATTACACTAGCAACCCATCTATAAAGTTGAATTAAAATATTAATTTTCCAAAAGTTCTGAAAATGGCAATTTCTATTTCTATGGTTACTCAGCACCTCCTAAAAGTGAGCCATGGCTGCTGTGATAGTTTCAGGAGAATACCCCTAAAACCTTTGACTTCTCTATTTTTCCCTTCCAGACAGTGTAGATTCTGGTTAATGCTGGAGTGGCAGAGAGTCGAATGAAAGGTAGCAAATTCATTTGCTGAAACCAATTTCTCAGTCTGGGAGATAATGATAGTGATAACCCAGTGGGAGAAAGGGGCTCGAAGATAACCTAAAAGCTAATGGGAACACCTGCTGAGAGACACTGCTACTGTGTGATCTGAAAACCAACCAGCTGGGCACGGTCTTCTGCAAACAAACGCTCATGAATCTCATGCACAAAACCTAACGCCGTTAGAGTTGGTGGGAGACCTCAAATGAACAAAGCTTGTCAACACATTATTCTTGGGAATGCTTGTAGCCCGTTGAGAGAGAGAGAGAGAGAGGGCCTGTCTCTCTGGATAGCCTCTGCACTTCCATTACAACTTTTTCTCAGTTACAATGAGAGAAATCAGTTTACACAGTAAAGGGCATTTAGGCTTGTGTAGCTGCAAAATTCAAAGATCGGGAGAGCCATGATTTGACTCATCACCAAAGTCCTATTATCTTCTAATTATTTCAGCTCATCTTGCCTTAGACTGCCCTCCTTCATAATTCAGGAAAGATGGTCACTGTCCAGGTTACTACTGCAATGTCCCCGGTGGGCTCATGTTTGGGACACTTGTTTCCCCCAGGGATGCTCTTTTTCCAGGTCAGGGACTCTTCGAAGAATACAGCTCTGAAACTGAAGGACACACCTGGTCTCTGTAATTCGTGGTCTACTCGTGTAGGAAGCCTATGCTGACATGTTCCTGCTGCCCTGAATTCCACCATCCCTTCTCCTCCATGATGAACTGAGCTCCTCTGAAACTGTGAGCCAAGGAAAGTCATTCTCCCCGGGCCTTGTTTAATTGTTAGGTATGTATGTGAATACATACAAATGTAATCTTCTGAGGCCATTTAGTGTTGCTTGTATGTATATGTTTCTAGGGCTGATCACTTGGTATTGGCTAGCCATTTAGGGGGCTCATCTCTGAAGATAAACTCCCTCTTCCTCAGCAGTTTTTAATTGCCAATAACTCTTCATCTAGGGATGAGGTCCTGTGTGATTTCCCTCATCCCTGTTGGCATGACAACAGGTGTTGTCATTGTTTAGGCAGCCATGTTGTTGAGATTTCACGGATACAGCTCCAGTGTCATATCTCTAACACAATCTTGGAGCTTACTGCCTAGTCCTCCAGCTCTCAGAGTAAGTATGGGGGTTGTAAACTCATATATTAAATATAAAGACTCTGGCAAGGCAAGGGGTTAACTAACTTGTCCTAAAGCATGGAATAACAGATACTAGATTCAACTCCTATATTCTCTGATTTCAAAGCCTGTTCTTTTTACATGAAACTCAATGGAGTCTAAAACACTCCCATTTCAGTGTGAGTAATGCTGGGCACAACCCAGTGTGCTGGGACTTTTAGCTGTCAATTGACACAACTCAGAATAATCTAAGAGAGTCTCAATGAGGAATGATCTATCTCAGTGTGTCCTGTGGGCCTGCTGAGAGTGGAAGGTTGTCTACATTGTTAATTGATGTAGGAAGACACAACCCACTGTGGGCAGCACCATTCCCTAGTTAGGAGCCACGAGCTGTGTGGGTAGAGAGGGTTAGCAGAGAAGTAAGCAGTAAGCAAGAAAGCAGAGTTCCATTCCTCCCTCTGCTCTTGACTATAGATAAAGCTGCTCGAGTTCCTGCCTTGACTTCCCCTCAATAGCAGACTATACCCTTTCCTCCCCCTAAACTGCTTTTCGACTGGGGCATTTTGTCATAGCAACAAAAATGAAACTAGAACCACTGTTGAGAAAAAAGTATCCCCTTACATCATGTAAATTACAAAGAAAGAATAAACCTGCAAATTAGTCCCTTAAAAATTACCTCAAGGTTAATGTATTAAAATGAACTATCCTTCAGTATTCAGACGGTGCCCCCAATCACTTAGCTCTCCTCGAAAGCCAGGTTTATGAAGTGATGTGGGTCAATGCAATTACAATATAGAAATGATTAATGATTTGCCTATGCTAATAGTGTTTTTATAGCTGAACCTCAAGTGTTGCTGATTAACCAATTTTAAACAAGGTCACTTAGGCTCCAAAATGTAGGAAAACGGACTTTTTGCCATCAATGTCAGTAGAAATTCCCTGACTAAAAACAACTGGGAAGGTTAAAAAAATATGCAAACAATTATATAATGTTGAGCTTAAGCAAGGGAGAAAGGGACTCAATTAATGCCAGGCCAAAAAAAGTAATTAGGCTGCCCATCCTTGTCGGAATGAACTGGAACAAGAGAAATGAAAACTCTGGTTAGGAAAAGAGAGAAAGAATGTCAAGGCCCTGTCACCTACATTAGCGCAAAGGCTTGCTTTGGGTGACGTGCATTTTTCTCCCTCTTGTGAGAAATGCTGCTGTTCTTTCACAGGTGTCCAAATGTTCCTAACAGTCTAACCTGGGCTGCTTCCTGCCAATTGAATCATTCTCATCCTAATTGCTTTCACATTCTTTTTTGTCTTTTAAAAATGAAATGTTCTTCTCAGGATCACAGAGCTGGGATATAGAGTGAGCAGGAAGCTGACTGGGTTACAGGACCTTGAGAAGAATGCCTGGGTCGTGAAGAAAAAGAAGCTTCCATTATATGCAAAGGCCCAGCTATGTCAGTGAGGACACTCTGGCTTACTGGGGATGTTTCCAGAAATTGCTGGAGGTGGGGAGGTGGCTGTTGTGGTAAAGTATTGGTCACACAAGCAGGAGGACCATGGCTCAGATCCCCAGCACCTGTGTAAAGAGCTGAGCGTGCCTATAATCCCAGTGTTGGGGAGATGGAAACAGGAAGGATCCTTGGGATTTGCCGGGGCAATAGGTCTAGGTGAACAGGTGAGCTCCGAATTCAGTGAGAGACCCTGTGACGGCTATTCCAGGGTGTCAAGTTGACTACATCTGGAATGAAATACAATCCAGAAATGAGGGCACACCTGGGATCCAGATCTTGAGGCTAGAAGACAGGCTTCTGACTTGGATCTTGACATGGAGCTTAGGCCCAGGCAAGGTAGTACATGCCTTTAATTCCAGGAGGCTGAGGCAAGCAGAGCCACACCTTCTGCTGGAGGCCTACATAAAGACATTGGAAGAAGGAAGATTCTTCTTCGACTGCTTGCACTTACTTGCCAGCACATCTGTTGGAACCAGAAGACCAGCTGGAACAATAGCCTGGTGGACTGAGCAACTACTAGATTCTTGGACTTTGTACTTCCCATCCACAGCTGCCCATTGTTGGGTTAGTTGGACTATAGATTGTAAGTCATTACAATAAATTCCTTTAATATATAGACAGAACCCAACTCAAAAACCATGGCAGAAAGTAATCAAGGAAGACACCCTACATCAACATCTGCCCTCCACATGTACCTACACGCATGCACATACATGCACACACAAACACAACTTTTCCTGTTCACCTTAACATGCTTTTCTGATATAGTATATGCTCATTTATTACTAAATATTATTCTAAATGAACATACTTATAATTATGTTTATGATATGGTAACTACATAAGCTTCCTTTTTGACAATGAAACATATGGGCATGTTGATGAACTTGAACAAATCAACTACTTTATTGCTCCATTTCCCTTTCTGGTTCACATGCCCATGTTCATATCATTTTAAATTTTATTTACATTTTAGTACACAACTTTACATTCTGCTTCATTTATTTAGCCTTGAGTGATAATCACTTTATGTTACCATGAGCCATAATTGTATGTGTGTGTGTGTGTGTGTGTGGTGTGTGTGGTGTGTGTGTGTGTGTGTGGTGTGTGTGGTGTGTGTGTGGTGTGTGTGTGTGTGGTGTGTGTGGTGTGTGTGGTGTGTGTGTGTGTGTGTGTGTGTGGTGTGTGTGTGTGAGTGCACACAGGTGCATGTGCACACAGGTGCCATTGTACTCATGGTCAGAGGACAACCTTCAAGGGTTGGTCCTTACGTCTCTACCTTCTTTGAGGTAGAGTCTCCTTGCTATTATGTACGGTAGTTTGGCTGGTCCCAGAGTGGCTAGGGATTCTCCTGGCCCCACTTTCCATCTCTCCATAGGGGTGATGGGATGACAGATGTGTTCATGGCTGCATCCCAGCTTTTATGTGAGTTCTAATAATCTGAACTCAGTTTGTCAAATCCTCACCTACTGAGCCATCTCTCCAGCCTAATATTTTAAACAAGCTCATTAAAATTAAGACAATAGGCCACAATTTGTACAACCATTTCTCTGGTGTACACATGAATTATTTTCAAACTTTTACTATAAATGAAGTTGCTATGAATTTCATCTTGCACAAAACTTTCTGATTTTGTGTTTAGGACAAACTCCCAAACTCCCTGTAATTGTGTGATTGTGTGTGTGTGTGTGTGCAGACATTGTACAGGCACATCTGCAGTATTGTTCAAGAGGGATGTTCTTAGATTGATTTTCTGTCTGGATGGTCTATCTGTATTACTGCCAGTTTCTTCTTTCAGGTCTGCCAACATGTGCTTTATGTACTAGTTGCTCTCACACCAAGTGCATATGTATGTACAGCTGCTACCCCTTTCTTTTTAATTTACCCAGGCATCGGTATGTAACGATTGTCTACGCCTCTAGAGCAGTGGTTCTCAACCTCCCTAACACTGCCATGTTTTAACACAGTTCCTCATGTTGTGGGGACCCCCAACCATAACTATTTTCATTGCTACTTCATAAGTGTAATCTTGCTACTGTTATGAATTGTGGCATAAGCCTTTTTTGGAGATAGAAGTTTATCGATGGGGTCACGCCCCACAGGTTGCTGCTCTAGAGCCAAGCATTTAAGTCTGTGTCATCCTTCTCTTAGCACAGTTTCTCCTGCTTTCCTTTTGTCTCCATTTACAGAAGAACGTTTCATCTTCTGCCGCTGCGCATGTCCTAGGATCTAAAGCACATCTCTTGCAGGTGCAAATGGTTGGATCTTCTTATGTGGTTTGGTTTTTCCAAGTCCCTTCATCCACTCTGTGCCCTTCCATTGGGTGGTTTAGTTCCCTCACATTTAAAGCTGGCATTGATAGGGAAGGGCTGACTGCCACACCGGGAGCTGTTGTGTTTGCTCAATGGGTTTGGGTTTGTTTTCTCCTTCTGTTCTTCTCTCGCTGACTTTCATGTTTCCCTGCTTTCCTGTATTGCCTGATTTTGATCCATTTCTATTTTGCTTTTGTGTAACCAACACAGATATTCCCACCATGGCCATGAGAGGCTCACATAAAATACCTGATGGTCATACCAGGCTAGTCTAAACTTTTATTTTCCTTTGCACGAAAGAGCTTTATGTTCCCTCTCCGTATTCTATATCATTAATGTGCCAGTGTACAATGACAATGACATATTACACACTCCTAACATAATTTAGATATCAGTGCCTATAACCATGCCTTTTAGATTTTCTTAGTTGTTACAATTTAGCCACCCACATAACAGTAACATATTTGTTTCTGTCTATATATTTATCAGCAAATTTAAGTATTTTAATGCTGTCATGTTACTTTTTTTTCCGAGACAGGGTTTCTCTGTGTAGCCCTTGCTGTCCTGGAACTCACTCTGTAGACCAGCCTGGCCTCGAACTCAGAAATCCGCCTGCCTCTGCCTCCCAAGTGCTGGGATTAAAGGCGTGCCCCACCACTGCCGGCGTCATGTTACTCTTTTGCTTTGTCTTGTTGTGAAGAGTTTTCTTTAGCATTTCGTATGCAGAACACCTATGAGAAACCCCTTCACTTTCATTTATCAAAAAGAAAAGTCCTCACTCTTCACCTTTGAAGGATAGATTTCCTAGGTATGATATTCTTGGTTGGTGGGTTTTTTCTCTCAGCATTTAGAACATAGAATCTCATTCCCTTCTGGCATGTACAAACATAACGAAAGACCCCCTCACAGTCATCAGAATGGCGAGTATTCATTAGACAAGAGCTGACAAGTATGGCTGAGGATGAAAAAAGGGGACTGTGCAGGAGAGACAAACTGTTCAGCTACTTTGGAAAATGATGCAGAGGGGCCTCAAAACCTTAAAAACTGATCAACCATACAACCCAGCAATCCCAAAGGCCATGACATCAGGGCCTGCTGTGGTCCTCAAAGTATTATCAATAATGGCTAAGGTATGGAAGCAACCAAAGTGTCTATTGTTAGATAAACTGACAAAGGAAATGGAGTATTACTCAGCCTTTAAAAAGAATGAAACCTCAACTTCTGCAATGCCATAGAAAAACCTGGAGAACACTGTGCTAACTGAAATAGGACAGACCCAGAAAGGCAAATGATGAGAATGGGGACACGGTTTAATCAGCAAAGTGCTTCACCAAGCAAGGATGAGGACTCAAGTTTGAATAGCCAGTGTAGTTAGCAGCCACATAAAAGTTTGGGCAAGGCAGCGCGCACTTGTAACCTCAGGACTTGGTGGTCAGGAGGCAGAGGCAAGAGGGTCCCTAGAGCCCATGCAATGAAGCTGAATCTGTGAGCTCTGGGTCTGGTGGGAGACTGTCTCAAAGCACAAGGGGAGCGTGATTGAGGAAGAAGACACCCAGTGTCAACCTCTGGCTGCCACAGGAAGGTGCACACACATACACTAGCTTGTACATACACACAGAGAGAGAGACACACACAGTCACATCCACTCAAAGAAAAACTGTCTCACCTCGCTTTAAGGTAGAATCCAAAATCACAAACATACTGAAAACTAGTTACCTTTCTAGTTGCTATGACCACAAGAAGTCACTAGAGAGGGTGTCTTAGTCAGGGTTTCTATTCCTGCACAAACATCATGACCAGGAAGCAAGTTGGGGAGGATAGGGTTTATTCGGCTTACACTTCCACATTGCTGTTCATCACTAAAGGAAGTCAGGTCTGGAACTCAAGCAGGTCAGGAAGCAGGAGCTGATGCAGAGGCCATGGAGGGATATTTCTTACTGGCTTGCTTGCTCTGGCTTGCTCGCCTGGCTTTCTTATAGAGCCCAAGACTACCAGTCCACAGATGGCACCACCCACAAGGGGCCCTCCCCCCTTGATCACTAATTGAGAAAATGCCTTACACCTGGATCTCAAAGAGGCATTTTCTCTACTGAAGCTCCTTTCTCTGTGATAACTCCAGCATGTGTCAAGTTGACACAAAACCAGCTAGTACTTAGGGGAAGCATCTATTTTGACTTAACAGTTGAAGAAGGGATCCATCCTCCCAGGCACGGATGGCAGGACAATGGGAAGGTGAGGTGGATGGCCATGCAGTGTCAGCAGACAGGAAGTGGGGCTGAGCTACCAAACCTCAACACTTCTCCCTGATGGCCCACTTCTCTAGCAAGGCTCAACCTCCTAGAAATCCCACAACCTCCTTAAACAGGCCACAGCCGGGGACCCAGGGTTCAAGCGTGAGCACATGGGGAGGGGGCATTTCACATTCAAACCACTTCGCTTAGAAATTGTGGGATGGTGATTGCCAGAAGGGAAAGGATTGGAATGGAAGAAATACAGGTCAAAAGCTATGACCTTAGAGTTGTCTAGCACAGCCTGAGGACCACAGTTAACAATACTGTATTGTATACTGAGTCATTTTTTGAGAAAGAGGAGTGTAGGTGCTTTTGAACCACAAATAAAAGGTGACTATGCCTTATAAGATGTTTGACAAGTCATTTTATTACATGTATACCGAGCATCATGGTAAACACGTTATACCCAACTTTCAAAAAATAAATACCATTTAAGAAGGGAAATAAAAGATTTAAGTACAGTGACTCACACCTGTAATCCCAGTACTTGGTAGGAGGATTGCTGCAAGTTTGAGACCAGCATGGGATACACGATGAGTTTCAGGACTTTCAGGAATCCAGAGTTAACCCTGCCTAAATAGTAGAAGTAGTAGTAGTAGCAGCAGCAGTAGTAGTAGTAATGTATTGTTAGGGTTACTATTGCTGTGAAGAGCACCGTGACCAAAGAAACTTGGGGAGGAAAGGGTTTATTTGGCTTATGCTTCCTCGGCACAGTTCATCATCAAAGGAAGTCAGGACAGGGCTAGAACCTGGAGGCAGGAACTGATGCAGAGGCCATGGAACGGTGCTGCTTACTGGCTTGCTCCTCATGATTTGCTCAGTCTACTTTCTTATAGAACCTAGGACCACCAGCCTAGGAATGGAAACACCCACAATGGGCTGGACCCTCCAGCACTGATCACTAATTAAGAAAAGTGCCCTACAGGCTTGAGTACTTCCTTATCTTATGGAGGGATCTTGTTATTTGAGGCTCCCACCTCCCAGATGACTTTAGTAAGTGTCAAGTGACATAGAACTATCCAGAACAAATAATAATAATAAACAGTAACAATAATCTAATGAAAAAGAAAGAAAGGGAAATTCATATACCTGAGCTTCCTGAGGCACACTTAAAATATTTCAATCTCTGTTTAGTATCTCTTTTTAATTTAACTGAATGGAAATATAGTACAATGTAAAATTCAGTTATATTGCATTCCAAGTACTCAGTGTCCTGTGAGCTATTGGACACCGTAGATATAGATAGGATTTTTAGAATTTATTTATTTATTTTTGGTCTGATAAAGGTCTCTAGTTTTCTTAACATTTACTTCCTCTGAGGATTAAAAAACACACATATATTTATGTTCGTGTACAGAGTGGGATTCTTATGTGCTGGGTATAGATACATACATACTAGGCAAGCAATCTACCACTGAGCTACTACTGTATTTGCTTCCTTTTTTTTTTCTTAAAGAATTTTTTATTTCTTGATGTAGTGATGCACACCTTTAATTCCAGCCTTCAGGAAGCAGAGGTAGGTGGAGCTCTGTAAGTTTGAGGTCAACCTGGTCTGTGTAGTGAGTTCTAGGGTAGCCAAGCCTACACGGCGAGAACCAGTCACAAAAGAATATTTTAACAAAAATGTTATTTTATGAGTGTGTGTGTGTGTGTGTGTGTGTGTGAACATTTTTGTAGATCAAGAGAAAGCTTGAAGGAATTGGTTTTCTCCTTCTGTCATGTGGATTCCAGAGATCTAACTCTGGTTGCTAGGTTTGGCAGCAAGCACCTTTGCCACTGAGCCACCTCACCAGCCACTGAGTCACCTCTCTAGCCTTCCACCAACTTAAAAAAAAAACAAAAAAAACCCAAAAAACAAAAACCATTTGCCTTTCTGCCTTATAAGAAAAACCATTCACTAGTCCTTTATACATATTCTCATCAAAATGACACATGGGTGGGAACCCAGTAGTCAGAGTACCAGGCTCGTCTTAAAGCCTTGCATAGCTGGATGCTAAAATGAGATCTTTGAGTGTAGAATTTCCCAGTGCAAAAGAGCATGGACTGAGAAGCTTTTTTCTGAGGGAAGTGGAAAAATCCAATTAACTGTTTTCAGAGCGGCAGCTGGTTCCTTGGAGTCAAAAGAGGTAACACCTCCCAGGAGTGAGCCTTTACTTCACTTCCAGTTAGAAATGCAATCACCTGCTTCCTTAAGGCAGCACACTATCTGCTAAACAGTATTAGTGGTAATTAGGACAGCAAATAACAGCAAATACTAAGGACACCAATTCTCACACTCCTGGCTCTCCCCTAATCTTTATTTAATTTGCCTCTGCGGCTTTAGTACTAATGAGATCTTTAAAGTCTACTTCAAGTTCAGGCTTGCTTTTCTGTTGTACAAACATGTGGCGCTTCATGATAATACCATGACGCTAAAAATAATGACATCTTGTTCTGAGAATTTCCGCGTTCGAGTGTGTAGTACCCCGGAGACGCTATCGGGAACATTTAGTAATGTACTCATTACTAGTGGAAGGAAACTTGCTCAAAGCCACGGGGCTGTGGCCGTTGCAGACACCACTGTAGTGGTGTCTGTGGGTGAATGCCATTATACCCTGCTGACTTCCTCCCTCAGGCATTAGCCTTCCCTTCTTCACCCTCCTCCTCATTCCTTCTCCTCCTTCAATGTTTCATACTATTCTGACCTCTGACCTCTGCTACCCAAACCTATTCTTTTCTTTTTAACTTATTCACTTTGCATCCAGCTCACTGCACTCCTCTCAGTCACTCCCTCCCACAATCCTTCCTCCATCTCCCCTCCCCTTCTCTTCTGAGCAGGTGGGGGCTTTCCTGGGGATCCCCCAACCCTGGCACATCAAGTCTCTCTGAGGCCAGACAAGGCAGCCCAGCTAGAACATATCCCACATACAGGAAGACTAACAGAGTCAACTAACCTGGACCATTGGGACTATCTGAGACTGAACCACCAACCAAAGAGCATACATGGGCTGGACCTAGGTCTTCCCAAACATATGTAGCAGATGTGCAGCTTGGTCTTCATGTGGGTCCTGAACAACTGGAGCGGGGGCCATCCCAAACTTACTCCTTTAAGTGACAAGCCAGCCTTCGGTCCTCCTAACTTCTAACTTAGTTCTCTTGGGATTTCTAAGACACTCCTAGCACATTGTGTCTTCCCCACTTTGTTGGGGCCTCACACAGTCACCCTGCTGTGCTCTTTGCTGCAGCCCCTCTGACTCCAGTGCTGTTTAGCTGGCAGGTAGGCAACTCCATCTCTTCAGGAAGAGGGGTGAATTAAAGGTACCGCTCTTGCAGACTTCTCTTTGTTCATGTACGATCCATATATGTGTGTGGCTTTCCACAGTAGTCTCAGACATCCTCCTTTGTCTACCAATGCTAGTTACCTAGGCGACCTTGTCTCATCTCCTGCCTTAAATATATCTCCAACTCAGAAGTAAAATTCAGATGCACACTTGGCTATCCCTGGGCATCTTTACCAGGATTCCCCTATCTAAAAGATCCAAACCCAGCAACTCCCAATAGCATCCCATTAATACAAATTGGCCTGCTTAACAACAGTCTTTGGGGTATGGGTAGACAAGGCATATCCACAAGGAAATAGGTATGCAAAGCATAAGTTTGGTCTCTAGCACACAGACACATAAAAAAACCTTAACCAGATTGATGGTATAGGTCTGGAATCCCAGCAACTCTGGAGGCTGAGGCAGGAGGATGGGAAACTCAAGCCCCCACCCTCTGAGGAACTTCATTAGAGCCTGTCTCACTGTAAAAAAGAAATAGGTTCAAACACAAAGTTATAACCGCATAGTACTATGGTTGTGAACTGCATGCATCCAGCTATGACCGTATGAAAACTTACTGATAAAGCTTCCTGGTGAGCTCTGTAGGATTCTTTGTGTGGTCAAACACATCCCAGAACATATCTGGGAACTAGGGGCCGTGGTGGATCCAGTCTGGACTGGTTTCACACACAGTAAGGAAAACTATCCTCTCTGTGAACTTTTAAGGAAAACCCCTACTTATATCGTAAGCATTTGAATGGCTGGGCATGCATATGGTTAAAATCAAATGCCTCATAGAGAAGACACTCACAAAGTTCATGTGAACTAAGGCTTATATAACCCAAGCCTGTCAATCAGAACAAAAAACCCATAGCTTTCCCCTATGAACTAACCTTTCTTGGACTCATAGAGAGAAACTCCAAGTAGTGACCAGGAGCTCTTGAGTAAATGTCACTCAGAGGGGGCTTGTCTTCTGTTTCTGTCAACTTGACACAAGATAAAGTCATCTGAGAGGAGGGAACCCCAATTAAGAAAATGCCTCTCTAAGATCCAGTTGGAGGCAAGCCTGTAGGGCATTTTCTTAAGTAGTGATCAATGGGGAAGAGCCTAGCCCACAGTGTGTGGTGGCATCTCTGGACTTGTGTGGTGGTCCTGGGTTCGATAAGAAAGCAGGCTGTGCAGACCATAATGAGCAAGTCAGTAAGAAGTACCCCATCATGGTCTCTGCATCAGCTCCAGCCTCCAGGTTCCCACCTTATTTGAGTTCTTGTCCTGACTTCCTTCGATGATAAGTTGTGCTGTGGAAGTAAGTATACACTAAATAAACCCCTTCCTCCCCAACTTGCATTTTGGTCATGGTGCTTTCTTGCAGCAATAGAAAGCCTAACTCAGACAGGTGTCCAGCGCCATTATTTCTATTTAGCAAGGAATGGAGGTTCTAGTCAGGACAATTAAACAAAGAAAAGAAACACAAAGCATCCAGAATGAGAAATGACGCCCATTATGATGGCTGAGGCTTGTAATCCTAGTGCTCAGGAACCTGAGGGAAGAGAACTGTCATGAGCTCAAGGACAGCCTAGGCTACTTAGCAAGGCCTTGTCACAAATATACAAAAGAGGAAAGTAAACAAAATAGAAAACAAAAATAAGAAAACATATGGAGGTGATAGATTGTGTGCATGGAAAATTCTAAGAAGTAACTGTCTAGGACTAGTCATTCAGGGACTTTTCAGGAGACAAGATAAAATAGCCACACACACACAAAAACCCAAACAAACAAACAAACAAACAAACCAAAACAACATCAATAGGACATGTGCATTAACATTCCAAAAATGAAGAAATAAACTCCATTGATTATTTTGCAAAAGATGAAAGGAATGCCTAGAAATAAGGTTAACTGTAGAAATACAGGACTTGAACACTGCAAAGTACCAAAATGTTGATGAAAGACTTCAAAGAAAATGGAAGTCAATAGGGAGAGCTCCATACTACTAGAGTATGGGTGGTCAAGTTCTTCGATGTGCCATGTGGTTAAGTCTTGGTCCCCAGGCTGGGGGAACTATGAGTGGTGGAACTTCTGAAACGTCATGCCTGTGGCACTCATTAGGTCAGTGGGGGAGTTACTTTGAAACACCATGACCAAAAAGCAAGTTGGGGAGGAAAGGGTTTATTGGGCAAACCAAATCCACAAGAGACCCTGCATTAGTGGCACAGGCCTTTAATCCTAGCATTCTGGAGGCAGAGTCAGGTGGATCTCTATGAGTTCTAGGCCAGCCTGGTCTGCACAGTGAGTTCCAGGACACTCAGAGCTACACAGTCAGACACTGTCTTGATAAGGAGAAGAAAATGAAACAGAATTATCCTGTGGCCCTGTGATTCTACGCCTGTACATGTTCTCAGGACTAATGAAAGCCTTAAGTCCACGCTAGGCCCTTTATGTGAAATGTGTATAGCAGGACAGGTCATAATCACAAGAGCCCTGAGCAGGAACCGCTAATACATGCCAAATGATAGATAAACGATGAATAACAGGGGTCCATTCTGTGGATTATAATTCAGTGATGACAAGAAATGAAGTCCCCAAAGTAGTATAACATTAGCCCTTGAAGCCTTCGAGGCATGGGACACTGTAACATTAAAGTGCGCAGTGCCTGGCTACAGGGTTGCTTTTTGAGGCTGTGAAAATGGTCTAAAATTGAATATGCTAACAGTCATACATCTCTGTGAATACACTGGCAATCATTAACGTGGATGTGAGAGTTTGAATGAGAATGGCCCCCATAGGCTCATATGTTTATACTTGGTCCCAGTTGGTGGAACTGTTTGAGAAGAATCAGAAGGTGTGGCCTTGTTGGAGAAGGTATGTCTCTGGGGACAGGCTTTGAGGTTCCAAAAGCCCCAAAGGTTCCCAGCATGTGCCCTCCCCTCTCTCTGCTTCCTACTTATGGGTCAAGATGTGAGCTCTAAGCTCCTCCTTCACTGTGCCACCATGGACTCTAACCCTCTGAAACCATAACCCAAACTAACACTGTCTTCTGTAAGTTGCCTTGGTCATGGTGGGTTATCATGGCATTAAACTCTGTGTATTTAAAACAGATGAATTTTATGATGGGTAAATATTATCTCAGTAGAGTTGTCTAAAAGCACCGGGAAGGCCTATGGAGTCAGCCATGCAGCTATATGAAGGAAGAACATTCTGGACAAGTGGTAACAGTCAGAGCAAAGCCCTGGAAGAGAGTCTTACTGAGAACAGCTGGGGTGTTTGAGGGACAGCGTGGTGACCGGTGTGGCTGGTACAAATTGAGGGAAGAGTTGAGTCACTTGAGAGAGAAGCAGAGAGAGGCTAGGCCACGAAGGGCGGCTAGGGCCTTCGTGAGGATTTGTGTTTTCCAGTGACTCAGTCTCAGGACAAAAGTAAAGACAGACTGGCCAGGAGGCTGCATCCATAGGGATGGTGGTGGCTGAGACATCACTGGTGCATAGTGACTGGGATGGTAGGTCACTAGAGTCTAGAGATGTTTGTTTTTCTAGACAGGGTTTCAGTTTTTCTGTGTATCCCTGGCTGGCCTGGAACTTGCTCTGTAGACCAGGCTGGCCTCAAACTCAAGAGATCTACCTGCCTCTGCCTCTTGAGTGAGGGAATCAAAAGTGTGTGCCATCACGTCTGGCTAAATCCAGAGATTTTTAACTCATTTTAATTCCCTAGGACAACTCTATAAGCAAGCTGATAACACAGTTTTTACTTTACAGGTGATGAAATTGAAGTGCCATCATTCATATCTTCCAAGATCTCTATGAAACAGACAGTGACGCTGGAGGTCAACTCTGGCTGCCTGGGTCCAGGGGCTTGCTCTCACAGCCATGCTCCTCTGAAACGTCAGCAGTGGTCCAGAATCAAATCTGTGCCTGTCACAACTGACTTGCGACATGTGAGGACTCTGAAGAGTTTGCAAGCCACAACTGCATGCTGGAATTCTTTTCCACCACTAATAACTTCTTATTCAGAGTGAAATAGTTTATTTCCCTGACAACTGAACCAAGATCGGCACAGAGTTAGACAGAAAAAAAAAAAAAAAAAATGGAGGCCTCAAATGAGATTGAAAAAAGGGAGGGTGGGGGAGGGCAAAAGCGAGGTGTCGCCTAAGGAGGAAGCTGAGGTAGTGTCAGCTGAAGAGAGACTCTGACAGGGGCGGCAGACAGGAATTATCCTGGGAGCCTTTGTGCAATTGGAAAATTGGAAGTTGGTTTCAACTAAAAGCTTTATAATGAGAGTGGAATCCTCTCTACTTTTTCAAACTGAGCCATGGTGTCACTTTTACTCATAGTTCTGAGGACAGACTTAACTCAAACCCTGTCAGCTTATTTTGGCCCCTGCCTGGCCCATCTAGGAGTCTGTATCCATTCAAATTTTTTGAATTGGAAGGAGATTGCATGTGATGGGCTTTCCTTTGATTTCCTGGGAATAATGGCTTCCATCAGAGGGAATTGATTAGAACACTTGGTTGCCATTTAGGTAAGTCTCCTCTACTTTGCTACTTTGTTTCCAGTTCTGCTGTGCTTCAGCTGCTCAGGATCACTCACGACTCCTCCCCTCCCCCATCCTGTGCCACATGAGGATGTGACTAATGGAACAGCAGCTTCCCTCTTACAGCTGATGGGGGAGTGGGGTGCCACGGGAACTTCATTGTGCCAGCTCATGTCGTGTTGCTGAGCAAAGCCTGGAATCTCCTTCCTCCAGAGGTCTTGTTTTCTTACATACTTGACTGATAATTTAGTTTTCTTTTAAAGCAGATGATGTCCCGATGGGTCAAGCAGTCACAGATACCATATTTTTTTCCCTCTGTCTTCCACAAGTTTTCCCAGAATTCAGCTGGAGAGGAGGGATAGAGGCGGGGCGAGGGCATCTTCCCACCAATTCTTTACCCAGTGCATTATCGTACGTGCTAGGTTACAGACCCCCCTAGCTCTAACACTCCCCCCCCCCACCGGAGACCAGGCCACACCTCCCCAGACACAGAATTTATTAGCCCTCCTCCTACTTTGCAGGGTTAGTTTATAGTCTCACCCAGTGCCTGCCTCCATGGTTTCTGACACGGGCTGGGTCACATGCCCGCTTAGAAGGCAGAGGAACTTCCGAGGGACCAAGTCTCCCTTCAAGCGTCTTCATGGCTGCTGCCTAGGGTCATTGTGCTGTATTTCTCCTGGTATTCTGGAGAGGCTCTGTCTCCTTCTAACCCCATTGTGCTAAGTATCCTAACTCATCTGAAGTTGTGCCACTTCAAGGTCTCATCATGGTGGTCCGTGGCCACGAGCCTGTACCTCTCCTAACAGCTCTTCTGAAGGGAAATTCCGTGTTAGCCTCTCTTCTTTACAAGCTCGCTATGATTCTCCTTCATCTAACAATAGAGGCTCCAAACTTCCCACATCAGCACCTTGCCCTCCTCCCTCCTTATTTACCCCCTCCCCTACCCTCACCCCGGGCTCTCTGCCCCCCACCCCCCAGCTTCCCAGCCCTCAGCAGTCCAGCTCTGTCCTAACTCCAGTAAGCTCAGACAGCAAAGGTCTTTGTAGGAATGGACACCCACCTTCCAGGACAACAACTGCACTTTTCCCTGCGGTGCGGCTGTAGCATAAGGGGACAGCTGGAGGTCACCAGAACCTCCTACAAACCCATCCCAATTGTCCTTTTGTAGAACTTGAGCTTTTAGTGTCATAAAATAATGAACATTATCTCTCCATTTGCTATTTCCTTTTAGTCTGGTGAAATAGTTTCCCCAATTCAAAAACAATAGTACACTTCTGTAATTGTGTGTATTTTTCAAGTTTCGGTGGCGAAGGGTAAACATCTTGCTGTCTCTTGTATACTCGATTGTGCTCTATGAGTTTGATCTTTACATGTGTTCTTGATGTCAGCTTCCACAAGACAATAAATTCAGTTCTGCTGAATTCCACACTTTGGCCTGTGTCATTTCCTTCCCAAGACATTATCCTTGTGTGATTGATGCCGATACTGTATAATGTGCTGGCATATTAAAAATGGTATTGGGGCTGCCTAACTTAATCATGATTAAAAAAGAAAACCACTTTCATACATCTATTAAAGTGATCTCAGCAATCTCCATTCTCCATCAAGCCCAGCGTGGGATGCTATTGTCCTTTTGAGCCCTTCTTTTATGAGCTTGAATGAACTCACAGTCTGTCTCAGACTCAGGAGTAGCATACACTTTGTTTCTGCAGGGTTGTTTTTTATCATACACTAATAAACAGTAGACAATCCTCTCCGTGGAGTCTGCTCGCCACATCAGATCTCCCCTGTACGTCTGTGTGGGAAATTAAAACAGAGGAGGGCTAAGACATCAGGCACAGATGCAGCCCACAGACACGAGGCAAAGGTTGCTGTGAGGGAATTAGTAACAGTCTGTCTCCCCAGAAATAAAAAGATGACTTGCCACCGTGACAGAAGGTGTCTAGTGCATGCATTTGTGATTTTCTTCATAGAGGCTTTGGGTCTGATCTATCTTTACTGGATTCCATCGGGAAAGGAACTCAAGCTCCCTGCAGACTCGAATATTTCTGAGCTAATTTAAATGGGAGAGTGGCATTAAGTCCTCTCTGCATATTTGTTAAATGTTTCCACACGTTTGCCAAAGCTGTCCTTGAGAAAAACAGAATTCTAGATTCTCTCAGCAAGACTGGTTTCCATGTCAGCTTCACTCCAAAACAAACAGGGCTTGTTTTATACCTTTCCCTGGGCTGAAAATGCAATTCAGCCGGTAGTGTGTTGGCCAAGCAGGCACTTTGTGCAGTGGTGCACACCTATAATCCCAGCACTGAGGAGGCGAGGGAAGGAGGGCCAGAAATAAGGTTGAGTTTGAGGCCAGCATAAGCTATATGAGATCCTGTCTCAAACAAATAAGCAAAGACAGACAAAGACAGACAGACAAGACCCACTTTAATGGGTTTGTTTTAGAGAACTGATCTTAAAAAGCTGTTAAGTGTGACCTTGACAGTGAATGAAAGCTGCCTACAATTCTCAGGGCTTGAGACTCGCAGGACTGGACAGTTCATGTGGCAACAGAAGCAGATGGGGAAGGAAGGACAGCAGAGCTTTTGGGGAGGCACAGTTCACATGGCTCTGATCCCTGACCAGTCACTTAGCAGCGATGAGTTTACTGGAGGCTTAGCTGATCTTCAGTGACCTTCACTCTGGTGTAATCCTCTTCCTTTGAGAGTGAATAGGTCTTTGTGATTTGCTGAAAACCACAGAACACGGCAAACACGATGCTTTGTTGCTGATTCTGTTATGCTACAGTATTTGGCAATGGTGATAAGATACTGCTGTCATGACTCTGATCTATGTAAAGGCTCCCATCTTAGCCAGGTGTGGATGCACAGGCCTATCCTCCCGCCACTCAGAGACAGACACATTGTAAATGGAAAGCCAACTGGAGTTACAAAGTAAGTTTAAACTCAGCCTGGGCTGCATGACAATAACCTATCTCACAAAATAAAGGAAGATTTCATTTTAAATTGTACATGGTATAATCCTGTGCCTGTAATTCTGGTACTTTGAAGGTACCTGAAGGAAAATTACTTCACTGTCCTTTTCAGCCATGTAATGAGTTTAAGGCTAGCCTGGGTTATATATAACCCTATTTCCAAAGCCAACCCCCACCCCTAAAAAATGTTCTTCTTGGTAGACACAGGGAAGGTCCTCCTAGCCTCAGAAAAACTCTGTGATCTGCCTGTGAAGGGGGTCATGTGATGGGGACTGTGGGCAGGCACAGGGGCATAAGGACTTCTGTTGCTAAGAGCCAACAAGGAGCTGGGGCCCTCAGTCATAGTATAAGGAAATGAATTTTTCCAATAACCCAAGTGAGCTCAGAAGTAGATTCTTCCTCAATCCAGTGTCCAGAAAAGGGTAAGTCCTACCCAGCCCCTGCATGGCAGCCTTGTGAGATCCTGAGTAGAAGGCCTTGACAAGCTGAGCCTAGATCCCTTCCATGTGCATGCCTTCAAAGGGGATTGCAGGACACCAGTTCCTTTTCTATGTTCCATTCTGGCTATCTCTTGAATGAGCCTCCCTGCAAATGCTTCTGTTTGACCATAGGCCCAGAAGTCATGAGTCCAACTGACTGGCAAGTCAAAATGACCCTTCCTTTCCATAAGCTGATCCTCTCAGGAATTACAAACAGCAATGAAGAGTCACCTAGTGCCCTTACCTATGCGTAGGCCAGATCACTTGGAACTAAACAATAGCCCCCATCAAAGATACAATTATTCTTCTCATCTTACTGATTACTATCAGGGGTGGGGAGCTATCTCAGTCCGATAATTGCTTGCCTTGAAAGCTGAGAACCTGAATTCAATTTTTAGAACTGACCTCAAAGAGCAGGATGGTGCATGCTTGAAATCCCAGCACTGAAGAGGCAGAGAAAGGGGAGTCTCTGGGGTTTGCTGGCCAGAGACTATCCTAATATGTAATTCAAGGACAATGAGAGATCCTGTCTAAAATACAAGATGAGTGGCTCTGAAAAACAATGACACCTGAGGTGACCTCAGACCTCCATTCACATGTGTACACATGCACACCCCTCCCACATCTACATGAACACAATACCCCCCCCACCCACACACACCAAATTGGAGGATGTAGAAGACCCAGGGCACCGTGATGGATTTCAGGAACCAAAGTCTCACTGTGGGCTTTATCTTACAAGAGCCCAGGGAATCCACACCTGAGTAAAGGGCAAACACAGACATATCCATCTTCTTTAGCTCCCCTATGACTGAACCATGGTCTATTAGATTTTTTTCCATCAACCTACTCTGTGCCCAGGGAGGTTCTCCTTGCCCTGAGAGTGTCCAAGTGATGACCACAAGCCATATGATAAGGTTGACATTGGAGTTTTGTACTCAGGACTGAGATTCTAGACTATGACAGGGACACATGCCAAGTACCACATCTATAGGGTACAGAGAGAGGCTGAGGGAGAGTTTATATCCTTGGCCATCTGGTGCTGTGGGACTGAGCTTTCTAGTGTCCCAAGAGTGATGTCTTACAGGGAGTCAGTGGGAATTCAGGGGTATGAGACCTTAGTCCCACAGTCATGAACCTAGAACTTTCAAGAAGGCAGGCACTCCATGATAAGGCACAGATAGTTTCAGTCCTCTTTAAAGAATTTAAAGGGTGGGGCGCACCCTTTGCTGTGTTTTTTGAGGGGAAAAGTGTGGAGCTTTTTTGCCTTGTAACTTGGCTCACTCATTTATGGATACTGAGGGTAGACCCCTGGGCTTCAAGCACACTAGTCCAGCATGCTGCTGACTGAACTGTATCTAGCCCTTACTTGGGACCAAACTGTTTCAAAACATTCTCAAGCTCTTGAAAGCCCACTGCTAATAGAATGTGGGTCTCCAAGTTTGGCCTTAATTATTTTTTGCTAGGAGTCTGTCAGTCTGATCTGTCAACACCTTTTATCGAGGAAACAGCAGGTGACCTTGGTAATTACCAGCAGGAACTTAGCCTGGGGATGGAAGTACCTCCCACACCCAAACCGGCCTCTTCTGAGCAGCATGATAAGACCCAATGTCTCATTGCTACCAGATTTCCTCAGATGGCCTTGGCTATCAGTCCGCCTCCCGAGAAGCAGAGAAAACTAAGTCTCCTGGTGCTTACTTACTCTTTGTGATCGAAGAGGAAACCAGCAGATACATGGGAAGCTAGAGCCTAGACTCTGGAGATGACAGATGAGGGAGAACTCTAGCTTAGCTTCACCATTTACCAGTTCATTGCTCTGACACCATTTACTTAACCCCCTGAACCAGAAATCAGCCGAGTGAACATCATGCTCATGAAGCATGCACCCCAGAGCCCGAGTCTGGGTGGCCCTCACTGATGATGGCCATTACAACGTTATCATTAGTAATGGGCTATTACTAATTACTACCATGGCTACTGTTCTGTAGTCCATCTAGGCATATCATATAGCAATTAACATCTCTAGCACAGTACAGATCAAATGACACCAGGTAGGAGGAGACTCTCTGCTGCTTAATTCAATTAAGTTAATTATTTGAAGCTGTGTTCTAGCCCAGACCATGCCGACTTTCTCTGAAAAGGTCTTGAAGGCCAAATGGTCTAAAGCAGCTGAGCTTGACAACAGATAATCCAGAAGCAAGTGGCCGTGGCTGTGCTGCAGCTAATGGTCATTTGCGAAGAGGATTGGCTGGCTGGATTTGGTCCAAGCGGTTTGCCCAAATGCTGTCCTAGCTTTTTGTTTTTTTCCTTATGTCAGCAAGGCATTCCTGAACAGAGGCCTGATGTGTCCATGAGTCCATGGCAGAGCAGACACATTTCTCCCCATCAAAGCATTCTGGGAATATTACCTAACTTTATAGTGTTCTGAGAATCTGTTACTTAACTTTCTCAGGCCCCAGGTTCTTCCTGTGCAAACCTTAGGCAGCAGAACTTTCTGTACAGGTCATTGTGCTGAGCCAAGTCTGTGAAAGGTGATGTTTATGTAAAAGACTGAATTCATTAAATTAAAGTTGTAACTGTGCTTCAGGTTTTGGTGGTGGTGGTGTTTGGTTTGGTTTTGTGACAGAATCTCATAGAGCCAAGGCTGGCTTGGAACTCCTTGATCCTCCTGCCTTTGCTTCTCGAGTTCGGGGATTACAAATATGTGCCACCTGACCTGGCGTGTGTGTGTGTGTGTGTGTGTGTGTGTGTGTGTTGGCTTCTTATCTCTCCAAATAGACAGTGAGTTCCTTGAAGGCCAAATACCTGTCATCACTTGCCTTTGTTCCCGCACCTCCTCCAGGTGCTGGAAACAGTGTCTACACAGAGCAAGGCATAGAGACAGCAGGGCTCTTGTCATTCTCAAAGCACCTGTTTTTCTTAGTAGCAAGTAAGACGCTTGCCTAGAGAAACAGGAGATGTACTTGTTGGGGCCTGGGACATGCAGAGAGCCATGGACCGGGCAGCTGATCTTAGGCTTTGGCCACAGACCCCTTGACTCCCTGCTAGACTCCCAGCAGCCTCACAAAGAACAACAACTCAGGATTCTGCCTTTGTTTGAATCATGGAAGATCAGACACTGCTCTGAAGTGGGAGTATTTTACCCATCTGTCAAATAGAGATGGTTTTCAGAGCTGGCTAGAGGGATTGCAACTATCCATTATTGCACTGATCATGTACTAACCCGAGGCACCTGTTTGTGGACATTTGCATGGCAACATAATCTACGATCGCCATGACTTTCAACTGATGGTACGTCAGGCAGCCAACAGGAGAAGGCAAGACGTCTGGGCTTTCTCTCTGGCTGCTACAACAGACAGACATGTGCTTGCTCTGTCTCTTCTCCATTTGTGCCTGCCTGTCTCCTAGCAGTCAGCACCTACAACTTCTCATCTGCAACCTACTTTACATGTATGCAAAGCAGGCTGGGTAATGTATAACCCATTAGAGGTGTTCCTTTACTAGAGCTTATAAATTCCCCAGTCCCCTTGCCCAGCAGCTAGGATCAAATGAAATCTATGTTTGATACTATTTGTTTGTTTGGTTGGTTTTTGAGACAGGGTTTCTCTGTGTAGCCCTGGCTGTCCTGGAACTCACTCTGTAGACCAGGCTGGCCTCGAACTCAGAAATCTGCCTGCCTCTGCCTCTCGAGTGCTGGGATTCAAGGCGTGCGCCACCACTGCCCGGCTTTATACTATTTTTAAAAACTTCCCGGAATTAAGCTTCTGCACACCATGGTAGTTTCCTTAGCTTTGTCTGTCTTACAGACTCCCCTTCCTTACATTAACACCACACACACACACACACACACACACACACACACCCCTCTACCAGATCAACTCCATGCACTCAGTCTTTGTCTTAAGCACACCTGGGGAAGGAGGCTTACTGACCCATCATCTCTCTGTAGCAATGATGGCACATTCAGGAATATTGTGACAATGATCATCATAAAGCTCTGTGATTCGTAAGAGCAAGTGCAAACGCTTAGCCAGCATCTCTCGATTATTAAAGAAACATTGTTCCTCCCAGCCCACTCCCCGCCCTGCTTTGTTAGATACTTTGGACACTTATTTTATGAAATGTGATTTTTTAATTCACTTAAGAGTATCAAGAGGCAGAGCTTTAATTTAAAAAGTTATATTTCTTTTTATATGTGTGTATTGCCTGTACATTATTGTACAGGTGATGTCTGCCTAAACTAAGAAGACCAGTAAGGAAGGCACTGGTTCTTCTGGATCTAACATGTAAATAGATGTAAGCCACCATGTGGATGCAGGGAACCATCCCCAATCCTCTGCAAGAGAAGCCAGCGCTCTTAACTGCTGAGCCATCTTGCTAGTTCTAGGTGTTTTAATTTTGAAGAAAGTAAATAAATGCATTTCATTTATGATCACAATTTTGATGCTTATTTGAGAAAACAATTTGTTAATAAAAAGTCATATTTCACAAAAAAAAAAAAAAAAGAAGAAGAAGAAGAAGAATGGAGAAAGGCACTCCTGAGAATGGGCTAGCGAGCAGGGGGAAAGGCCAAACCTCAAAAAGCCAAGAATCAGTATTCTTTAATGTATAGCAAAACTATATGTTTATGTGAGATTGGTCCCTTTGATAAAAACCCTGACTCTAGAGAGAGCAGAAATGGGTGTGGGGTGGGGTGGTTGGAAGAGACCCAGAGGGAGGAGAAAGGAGAACAAAGATGAAAGAAAGAAAGCAGACAAACGTTATTTAGGGGGGTCGGCAGCCCATAAAGGAGAAGAGCCTTGAACTTCTGAGAGATAAGGGAAATTGCTTTGAGGCAGGAGAGGGAAGGGACGCTTCTGCGCTCTGGGAAGGAGCGATACAAGCAGCAAATAAGAAGGGTTGTAAATCATGGGTAATTCAAGCAACATTTATTCTGCGGGGCGCTGCAGAAAGCTATCAGAAGATGAAAAGTCGGGTCAACTCTCTCCGACTGAAAAAGCATAAAGGCATCCGGTCTTGAAACTGAAGGACTCCTCTTGATATTTTGAGCGGCATCCAGGAGCCATGGTGGCTGCTGCTCTCTTCTTGGAATCTGGAGACAAGGTGGGGGTGGGGACTCTTGTTGGATGCTCTTGAACGGGAGAAAGGTAACTTGACTGTTTCTCTTCCCCTCTTCTCCGCCACCTGAAGAAATTGAATTGTGATGATGAAGATCTGGCAATTGTGCTGAAGCTCTGAACTCTTTATGAAATAACAGCCCAAGTGTTAAACTCTAATCTCGTTTCTCTTTGTTGGAAGAGGGAAATAATTGCTACTTAGGCTGTCACCTGACTCTGCAGAGGCAGGGAGATGGATCCTAAGCACCCTAGGCCCTGTGACCAAAGCTCTCTCCGATAAAAGGAGCCAGCTGAGCATTCTGATTTCCAGGAGGAAAGACAATTCTTGGGGCTGAAGGAAGATTAGGAGGAGCCAACTGAGGGCTAGGGTAGGTCTGTGTACGGAAGGAAAAGCAATGACCTGGTAGATGCCCTCCAGCTGGCATCCACAAATGATAGGAATCAGAAAAGGCCCGCTAAACACCAGTGAGTCTTCATTATCCTGCAGAAAGTGAGTGCCATGAGTTTGGGCAACACAGACAATCCAGTCAATACTCGAAATTCTGAATAAAGCATATTTATTTGTGACCTCATAAAACAACACCATTGCCATTAACTGCAAAGATTCTGAACTGCACACAAGGTCCTAGGGGAATGTCCACATGGTTTGAAAATCTACTGTGCTGATTACAAGTCCCTGTCCCCTCCTGACTGATTATACTTCAATTTCCTTTTCAAATACTGTAGACAGGGCTTTTCAGAAAAGGCCAATTTGTTTACAGACAGAAAGCAGGCTGCTCATTTTGAGTCTTGGTAAGGGGTAATACCGTCAATGCAGTTCAGGTCATCAAGTTCATCTGTGGTGGGGCCATGAGTACGGGTGATTTTCCCCAGGAATTATCATTTCCCTGTCCAAAAGGCTAGAGCACAGCTTCTCCCAGCACAGGATTCCTGACAACATATGCTCAGGCAAGCAAATACAATAAAACCACACAAGGCCGCTAATAACTGTAGATGCTGCCGGGAAACAGATGAGAAACGAATGATTTCCCGAGCAATTTCCCTATGCAATCTTTAAAAATTGAGTCTTGAGCATTTTGTGGGCATTCGTTCAAGTCAAAAAGGCTACCGCCATCTTGAACTTCATGCAGCATTTCTAAGACGGTTATACTAATCAGAACCTGCCAAAATTGTATATATTTGTATAATTTTAATGAATGTTTTACATAATCACACATTTCAAAGTTTAAAGGGAAGTCAAAATATTCCAAATGTCAATGTCAAAACCCTAACAAAACCCTGGAGATCAGATAGAGGAAAAGAACCAGCCATGGAATGAGGCAGGAGCATCTTTGCCAGGGGACTTCTGTATCAGTCAGATTGCCTCTGCTGCCCGGGCTTTTACTTTGCTTTCTACAGAGTGCTGGAAGAGATGTATTTTAGGCAGCTCACCAAAACTTGCTTCCAGATATTTATCCTTCTAAACCCCTTTTGGCTAAGAGCCAGAGGCCATCTATAGCCAACTAAATAGAAGTGATGAATTTGAATAGTCAATATGAATTAACATAGAAAACAGTCCAAACTAGAAAGAGGCCAGCACCCCCCTTTAAATTCAGTCGGACACGAACATTTCCCTAGTATTTTGGGTAAGGCAAGGTGGTTAGTATTTTCAGAAGCATTAGCAAGTTACAGGTTAGAAAGTTATTTTTATTTTGTATATTTTTTTAATTTTACTATTATACTTTGTCATATTTATAGATGATATACGTTTTTGAAAGAGCGGATGGGAAGATGACTTAATCAGTAAGGTGCTTGCCGTACATACGTGAAGACAGATGCAGTATGAGTCTGTAACCATGGTGCTGTGGAAGCAGAAACACGTAGATCCCTAGAGCCTGGGTGAATCACTGTGCTCCAGATTCAGTGAGAGACCCTGTCTCAATAACTAAGGTGGAGAGCGATTGAAGAAGACATCGGATGGTGACCTCTAGTCTCTATATGCATGTGCACACACGCATGTACACACACGTTCACACACATACACAAAACACACAAAGACATCTTTGTAGCTGAGGCTTCCCCTCAAGGGCTGGTCAATTCTTAGAGATGAAGGACCCAGCTCAGCCTAGCACACACCTCTGAGATGCCTAGAAGCCACTTTGGACACACTTGCCCCCTCATGCCAGGAAATTATATTTTTCTGATACAAACTATGCAGGATACTTGTGGGAAGCCGCCTGAGCACCCACATTCGCCATTACAAGATGGCACCTACACCCGGCCGAGGACAAGTTGTAAACAGGCTAGTGCGCATGCACCTGGTAATTTTCCACCTCAGAGTCTCAGCCTCTCTCGTGGCGGCATCTGGCCTGGTGTGCGGGAGCCAATGGAGAAGCTCCGCGTCCCAGGCAAGCGCTGTGACCTATATAAGGGACGGGTGTTCTATTGTTCGGGGTCTCCACTCGTGGCAAGCTTATGCTCTCCCTCTCAAGATGCATTAAAGCTTTACTGCAGAAGGATCCTATGTGTGCCACGTCGTTCTTGCTGGCGAGACCGTAGCGCGGGACATCTGGTGCCGAAACCAGGGAAACTTTGTCATCATCAAGCACCTTTGGAGACCCCCTGGAAACAGGGAGGATTCAGAACTGCAGGGAGGTAGGTTCGGATAGGCATGTTGACCCTGGATCTTGATTTGGGATTGCCCCCTTTTTGGTCTAACGCTGTTGAAGCTTTGCTAATTGTGTTAGGTGCCCTCATTTTGGTTTTACTGTCTTTGTATTGCGGCGAACAAGGTGAGGCCTGTGTAGATGCTGTAAGGGAGGGGCAAATCACCCCTGAAAGGGTCCAGGACACCATGTCAGAATCCGAACGGAGTGAGAGGATGGGTACCCAAAATCTTAGCAAAGGAAACGGACCTCCTGGTAAGTCTAAGGACGAGGGAGAGATTAAAGATAAAATGGGAAACTGTCCCCCTGACAAGGCTGTGGGCAGAAAAACGATTCTTATACCCAAGAAAAAAGTAAAAAGAAAGGGGGAGAGCCTCTACCCAGTTCAAGACCTTGAGGCTCTTCAATTGGAAACTTCAGACACTGACCCCCTTAGCTCTAGTGAGGAGTCAGAGCTAGAAGAGGAAGCGGCGCGGTATGAGGAAGATTGGCCGCCCTGTAATGGGCAGATGAAGCGGCCGCCGCCTTTGGCCCCTACGCGGACCATGCCTTCCGCCCCTCCCCCTTATGAGACGTGCCCCAACTCCTTTTCTTTTCTCTCTGACAAGGTTAGGAGAAAGGTACAAGCCGCTTTTCCAGTTTTCGAGGTAGATGGTGGAGGGCGAGTTCATGCCCCTGTAGAGTACAGCCAAATTAAAGACCTGGCTGAAGCGGTCCGAAAGTATGGGGTAAATGCTAATCTTACAATAGTAATGTTAGAGAGATTTGCCGGGGTGTCCATGACTCCCGCCGATTGGCAGATGCTGGCCAAGGCTGCGCTCCCTACAATGGGCCAATATATGGAGTGGAAGGCTTTATGGCATGAAGCTGCACAAGCTCAAGCCAGAGCCAATGCTACGGCACCGACCCCTGGACAGAGAGATTGGACCTTTGATATGTTAACTGGCCAAGGTCCTTTTGCAGCGGATCAGACCGTATTTAGGCAAAAAAGAGACTTTGGTATCTCTGCCATTATCATAGGTGTGGTGGCAGCGGCTGCGGTTACAGGGGCCGTCACTGCGTCGGCCCTTGCGCTCTCTGGAACGATGCAGACTGCCAATACCATTAATGAGTTGTCTGCAGCTGCCACCTTAGCTCTAGACAGACAGGTATCCGCTAATACTCAAGTCCAGGGGGACCTAATGCTGGTTAACCAGCGCATTGATCTTATTCAAGAACAACTGGATGTCCTTTGACAGCTAGCACAATTGGGCTGTGAACAAAAGTTGCCAGGACTCTGTGTTACTTCCATATAATATGATAGATTTACAAAAGCAGCTAACCTGTCTAAAAGTCTTTCACAGTATATGTTACAGAATTGGACCCTTAAATTTGATGAAACCTTGCGGGAACTGCGGACAGCAATTATTCAGATCAACTCCACCCGTCTTGACCTGTCCTTGACAGAGGGCCTCTCTTCATGGATTTCCTCGGCAATTTTTTATTTCAAGGAATGGGTGGGGGTGGGATTGTTTGGAGCAGCGCTCTGCTGTGGGTTGGTGTTGCTCCTATGGCTCATCTGCAAACTCAGGGCCCAGACTAAAAGAGACAAGGTGGTCATTGCGCAGGCGCTTGTTGCCTTAGAACAAGGAGCCTCGGCCGGTGTTTGGCTAATAGCAGTAGATCGCCAGCCAGACAGTTCTTGCACACCCGCGAGTCTAGTCTCATTGCACTGGGTAGAATGTTTGGTCTGAGCAGCTCTTGAGGGATGTCGAGCAAAGCATCGCACAAGGCGGTCATCATTGTGGGCCACCTTGGGAGATATGTCATCTACATGAGGGTTGAGTGCCCTAGTTTCCCTCCCTCTAAAAAACGGCACTGGGCGGGTCAGGAAGACCTCGGGCGCGCATGAGCTTAGGGGTCTTCTCCTGTACAAGGCCCAACCTTTTGGTCAGGGGATTTGACCTCTGTCTCCGCCCTCTTAAGAGTGTCCTACTTTGCTTACAGAAATAAAAAGGGGGAGATGTGGGAAGCCGCCTGAGCACCCACATCCGCCATTACAAGATGGCGCCTACATTCGGCCGAGGACAAGTTGTAAACAGGCTAGTGCGCATGCACCTGGTAATTTTCCACCTCAGAGTCTCAGCCTCTCTCGTGGCGGCATCTGGCCTGGTGTGCGGGAGCCAATGGGGAAGCTCCGCGTCCCAGGCAAGCGCTTTGACCCATATAAGGGACGGGCGTTCTGTTGTTCAGGGTCTCCACTCGTGGCAAGCTTATGCTCTCCCTCTCAAGATGCATTAAAGCTTTACTGCAGAAGGATCCTATGTGTGCCACGTCGTTCTTGCTGGCGAGACCGTAGCGCGGGACAGATACTAAGTGCTTAAAAAGCCAACCTATAATCTGTAGCTCCCACCAAAATTATTCAGCCCTAAACAAACAAGCCCCGTCTTGCTTTGCTTTTCCTAAGGAGACCCCACTAAAGGCTGTACCCCACATTTCTACCTTCTCCTATCTTCTGCCTCTCTAACAGTCAGGGGTCTTTCCCATGGGGCCCTTCATGGGGTTCGGACCTCCTGTCTTAGGGCCTGTGAGTACTGTATACTTTGTTCTCCTGAGCTCCTCCCACAACTGGACTTATAGCAACCCACACCTGACCATCACATGACAGAATATGAAGAGTGCTTTTGATGGATGATGGGAGCTCATTGTGAAACTCCGCGGTGCTTGGAGCGCTCAAACATCAATCTCGCTGTTGTCATCATTGCTGTTGTTATTAAACAGGACCATTTATTAATTTTACAGCTATGCTTATGGGTCCATATATAAAATATGTGAATGTTAAGTTTCATTGCTTCGTGATACGCTACCACAAATTTAGTAGCTTAAAATAGCACACCTTTATTAGTTTGCAGTTCCCACGGGCTAGCTCAGGCACAGCTTAGGGAGGTCCTCTGTTTAGCATTAAGCAAGCCTGGGATCATTGTGTTAGCTGTGCCGTGCTCCCACCTTGAAGCTCAGCTGGAGGAGAATCCATTTGGCTCAGGTGTGAGAATTCCTTTATCTATGATCAAAAGACAGGGGCCCAGCTTCTTGGTGTGTCTGATGGGACCCCCCCACACACATGTAACACGCTGCCCGTAGCCACTTACTTACATTGTCCTATGTGCAAGGAGGGTCTGGAGAGCAAGTGTCCAAGATGGGATCTTTCTTAAAGGACATTATACACTCACCAGGTCTTAGAGAACATAATATACTCATAGGCACAATTATCTTTATTACATTCCATTGGCTTAGAAGCAGGGGGTGGCAAGATGGCTCTGTGGGTAACGTACTTGCCATTCACGCCTGATGACTTGAGTTCAATCTTTGGGACCCATGTGGAATGGAAGAGGAAAACTGACCCTCTAGAGTAGTCCTCTGACATAACTCCCCACCATACACATATGAAGAAGAAGAAGAAGAAGAAGAAGAAGAAGAAGAAGAAGAAGAAGA
>JADRCH010000097.1:9309515-9337949 GCA_019843965.1 Rhynchomys soricoides | reverse complement strand
GAAGAAGAAGAAGAAGAAGAAGAAGAAGAAGAAGAAGAAGAAGAAGAAGAAGAAGAAGAAGAAAAAAGATCTCTCTCTCTCTCTCTCTCTCTCTCTCTCTCTCTCTCTCTTCCCACTCCCCCCCTCCACTCAGGGAGAGTTTTCCACCCAGAAGTGAACACTAGGAGGCAGAAATCACAGAAGGCTACCACAGAATCTGTTCTCTACAGTTAATGTACAACTATTAACGAAGACATGTCCAGAATATAGATATTCCTCTCAGGAGGAAAGCAGGAGTTCCAGATGGCCAGATGTCCAGGCAGCAATGGTTGTTCTCTAGGGCTCCCCCATGCCTTTGAGGTCTGAATCTGAGTAGTTTGATTTGGAAAGGGGCCCAGACTCTGAGATCCACAAATGCAGTAACAGCAGCCAGTCAACCATTCACTGGAAGTATCTCCACAGACTCGAGGTATCTTCAGACAAGGACTGAAGAGGTTTCCTATTCTCTGCCTTTGAAAAGCCCACAAGTAGTGAAGTTCGATCTTAAAATCTAAATTCTGGTTCTTATCATCTATTTTTAGAGAAAGGTCTTGCCACAATTCCCAAATTGGCCTCAAACTCCCTGGCTCAAATGACCTCCTGCCTCAGCCTCCTAGTAGCTGGGCCCCTAGGAATATACTGCCATTCCCCAGTCCTTCCTTGGACTGTTTTTCTCTGAGCGGGAAGCAACCCTATCCTGGTGAAGAGTAAGTTTATCCCCTGGCTTGTAGTTTAGATTTATGACATCAATTTCACATCGCTTTACCTTATTTTTCTTTCAGTTTTTTTAAAATTCCATGGCAATTTTCCACATAAAAGCTTTGTGCCTGGATCTCTATGGACCAACTCCAACCTTCTTTTGTCCTTGAGAACATCAAGTCCCACACAATCCAACAGTCTGATCAAACTGTGCACAAGCCCAACCCCAAAGCTGAGACTGGAAACGACCTGAGACCATAATACTGTCGTCATTTTTATGGCTGCACTTCAGTGCTCCTAAAGAATGCCTCCTTAGCCTCAGGTGCACCCATCACTGTCTGGACACTGGAGGAAGCTGAAGCTATAACCCACCAAGGAAAGGCGAGGGTACCACCTCATCACCCCTAGAACAAGCCTCATTTCAACTCTGTGATTGAACAAACCCCTCCTCCTAGCTCTGAGGTCCTTAGCCCGATGCATTCAGACATTTTATTTTGTGACTTACTATAAGAAAAGTCTCAGGTGCCTTTAGAATTCTGGCTTTGTAAAGCTGTTTTCTCTGTAAAGGGTGAGTTCTCTATTCCTACACTATTCCTGTAAATAGTAAGTGCATTCCAGGTGTGCACTGACTGTAGCTGAGAGCCCGTGCCGTGCAGAGAGACACACAGATGCACAGCAGCAAATAACCCAGAACACACCTGTGAAAGTATGACTAGGAGCCGAAGTGTGTGGTACACACCTATAATGCCAGCTCAGGAAGGTGGGGTGGGGAGATTGCTGGAAGCTTAAGGCCAGCCTGGGCTATTTAGCAAGACCCTGTTTCAAAGTATGAAATGGAAACATTCTGCTCAATGTAATGGGTCAGAAACAGGATAATTAGGCACTGTTTATGCACAGACGTTGTGTGTTACTGGATACATTTTGTGCTGATTAGTTTTTGATCCAAACTGGAGTCACCTGAGTAGTATCCTCACCTGAAGAATTGTCCTGCTTGTAATTGATAAAAGAGGGGTCAACCTACCGTGGGTGCACCACTCCTAGGAAGGTGGACCTGGGCTGTGTAAAAACATTAGCTAAAAAGCCAGGAAGCATGTCTCCATGGGTCCTGCTCCGACTTCCCTCAAAGATCAGTTGTGTTCGGAATGTGTAAGCCATGTAAAGCCTTCTCTCTAGGAGTAACTTTGGACTATGTTTCATCATAACAGAAAACAAACTAGAACACAGTTCTAATCATTGACACAGTGACAGTTTCCTTCTTCTGTGACCAAAAACCAGAAGGAATTCTCTCTTGTTCTGGAGCAGAGTAAGTGCTCTTCCTGTTTTGTCTATGGAGTTTCTCTGACTTGTTTGAAATCAATGTTTAATCCTAAATTTCTGCAGGTGGGACTTAGAGTGTTTACCAGCATTTATACCCTAGCTTTAATATATACAGACTATGTCAAGCCGACCACACGCTTAACCTCAGTGAGCCTTGTTTAGCCCATCTACTAAATGGGTCTTCAGTAGTATCTTCTTCATTATGCTGTAATGATTGACAGACATCACAAATAAAGTCAATGGTACGCAGTGCTCTCTGGGGTATTTCCTTGTGTTCCTCTCTTTGTACTTATCATTCTCAGATCCTTCACCTCCCCACAGCTCTTAGCAATCACTGTGTCTACTTGATGCTGAAATTGAAATACGTAGCCTTGACATCTCGTGTAGCTGCTACTCCTGGTCTTCCTTATCTGGGGGTTGTTTCTCCCCAATGGATCAGCTTCTCCTCAGCATCCTTCTGCCTGAAATGATTCTTATCATCTTGCTCTCCTTTGGGGTCCAGAAGGGTGGGTGGGAGGCTGGACAGACGTTCACAGCTCTCTAAAAAGCCAGCCACAGGCAAGTGAGATGACTCAGGGGGTAAAAGCGCTTGTCACCAAGCCTGACAACCTGAGTTTGATCCCTGAGACCCACATGGTGGAAGGAGAGAACCAACTCTGACCTCCCTGTGTGTACTGTGTGGCATGCATGTGTCTCTCCCTCATAAATAAGAACATAAATAAATAGAAGAATAAATGGATGTGATTAAAAATGTTTTATGAGTTTCCACATGACCCAGAAATTTAAAGTAAAATCACTTGTCCACACAAAAACTTGTACATAGATATTTATAGAAGCATTGTTCATAATAGTTTCCAAATGTAAACAATTTAAAATGTCCATCAATGGGTGAATAGACAAATGAAATTTAGTGGGTCCATATAACAGTACTATGCAGCCATACACATATTGTACAGTATTGTACAGAATGCATTGTGAGTGAGCCTTAAATATGAGCTGTGTGAAAGAAGCTATACAGAAAACAGAACTGTAGGATACCATCGACAGGAAGTTTCCAGAGTACACAGGTTCCTGGAGTCAGGAAATAGATGAGTGGTTGCCAGGGCTGGAGGAGTGAGATGTGACAACTGCTGGATGCAAGGCTTAGTTTTTAAGCTAAGGCAAATGCTCTGGAGTTAGAGAATGCTGTGGCCACACTGTGAACCCACTAGGAACCACCAAAATGTGGACTTAGGAGTGCTGAGATGATGAATCTTACATCACATAGGTTTTGCCTCCTTTTGTTTTTAGATTTATTTATTTTACGTGTATGAGTACCTTGTTGCTGTCTTCAGACACATCAGGAGAAGGCATCAGATCCCATCACAGATGGTTGTGAGCCACCATGTGGTTGCTGGGAATTGAACTCAGGTCCTCTGGAAGAGCAGTCAGTGCTCTTAACCACTGAGCCATCTCTCCAGCCTCCTCTTGTCTTAATTTTTTTTTTTTTTTTTAAAAAAAAAAAGCAAACTTTGTCATTGGAAAGTTAACACCTCCATAGAAGAAGGGGAGAGAGCCAGAGATCCAGAATAGTCTTTATCTCCAGCAACTAAGATGCTCATGAGCAGCACCAGAGAAAGTTCTTAGGTACTGCTGTGATTGCTCCACACACTTAAGAGCCAGCTTCCTAGGCTCAACCTAGTGGGACTTTGGGCAACTTAGCTGGAATGTATTCAAATCCAAACAAAGAGACAAAAAAAAAAGAAAGAAAAAAGAAAAAAGAAAAAAAAGTGTGGATGGAGATTGAAGGCCACAAAGAGCCACAGGAAGGACTTGGTGGGGGGAAAGTTTCTTAGGAGACACATTTATTATATTCATTTTTGCCATGCTGAATTGAGAGGGCAATAAATCACCCGCTCTGACTGTATTTAATATCTCTCCTGTGCTTTCTCTCTGTCATCGTCTTCCTCCCCTTTAATCAAAAGCCCGACTGTCAGGGCAAATAGACATTCTGAGAGTTAATAAAGCGACATCTTCTAGTCCTTCCAAGGACGCAGCCTGAAGCTAGCTTCTTTGAAGGTGGTTTATCAGATGATGGGATTAGAAGTGACAAGGAGCTTGGAGACGTGCCATGCCCACCTCTATCAAGAGTTTATTAATCTTCTGGTTTGGGAAAGATTCCCATGAAAAGAACCTAGGTTTGGGTTGAACATAAAGTCCAAACCAAGCACAGCCAAGAAATGAAAGAGCAGAGAAAGATCTACAGCCTGAATTGGCATAAAAGCTGCCCAGGGGCAGGGCACTGGGCTCTTGGGTCCCCTCTCTTAGGAGACATTCCACACCATTCCAAAACACACCACGCCGCAGATGGAAATGGATCACCATAGCTATAGACTGAAGGAGTCCATGTGTTCCCACAGATGACTGCTGGAAAGTGAGTTTGCTTATCAATGTAGAATCAGGAAGGAAAGAGCAAGGAGTGGGGCTGTCATAATCCTTTAAAATATTTAATTTTTCACACTTTTTTCTGTGCGTGTAAATGTCAGAGGACCACTTTCAAAAGTTGGTTCTCTCTTGTGGCTCCCAGGGGTTAATTAACTCATTAATCAGGTTTGATGGTAAATACATTCATCTGATGAGCCATCTCATTGGCCAGGCATGTCACAATTTAGTCAAGACTCGTTCAGGGTCTCACACGAATAGACCAAGTAAAATAATCTAAAGTAGCTTAGTTCTTTGTAAATCTTTTCTTACCCAACCCCATTAATTCTGAATTGGTTTGAACTCACAGAGATCCACCTGCCTTTATCTCTGTTGTGCTGGTTTAAGGTGTGGACTGACACATCTCATCTCAACCAGAATTTTTGTTACATGTTTTCAAGAGAGAAGATGGTACCTTCTGGTCCTGTGTTACATACCACATACTCTGAAAATAAGCAAGGGAACCTAATGTGCTCTGTAGCTGAATTAACTTTCTGAGGCTAACATAATAACATATCACTGCTGTGTGGCTTAAACAATGGGAAATTCTTCTTTCAAAATTTTTATTTTTGTTTTTCTTGTGAGTATATACATGCATGTGTTTGCAGATGTGTGTGTGGGGGGGTGCTCTTGCACAAATATGCTTGTGCTTAAGGGTCCTAAAGTTGATGTCAGGTGCCTTCTTTCTTTGCTCTCTACTTTACCTATTAAGGGAAGATCTCTTACTAAATCTAGAGTTCACCAACTAGTCTAGCTAGCCAGCTTGCTCAAGAATTCCGCCTCTGTCTCCTAAGAGCTGGGACCCAAGAACCCAGAGCCCTGCACCCTGGGCAGCTTTTATGTTGATGCAGGCTGTAGATCTTTCTCTGCTCTTTCATTTCTTGGCTGTGCTTGGTTTGGGCTTTATGTTCAAAAGAGGACAGTGGTGGGCAGGAACACTTAAGAGTATCTCCAATGTATGTCATAAAGATGGCGGGCAGGGACATCATCAGATGTGTTCGGATTTTCTCCAGATAAGTTTAACTTAAGAAAAAGGAAAATCCATTTGGAAGGGTCTTTACACAAGAGTTCCCCTGAAAAGGTGCCTGCTTTGCTTAGCAGCTAACAACTTTGGAAAACTATGCCCTTGTATATGAAAGCTGAACAAAGGTTATTTTTTTTTAAAAAATATTTTTATGTGTATGGGTGTTTTGCCTGCATGTATGTCTGTGCACCACAGAAGAGGATGTTGGGTCCTCTGGAACTGGAATTACAGACATTGTGAACCACCACATGAGTTCTGGGAACTGAACCTAGATCTTCTGCAAGAACAATGAGTGTTCTTAACCAATGAGCCATTTCTCCAGCCCCAAAGGTTGTTTTTTAAATAACGTTTTTATTACTCCATTGAGAATTTCATACAATGGATTTTGACCAAAGTCGCCTTCCTGGCCAGCTCCTCCCAGATCCATTGCCTACCTCCCTACACTCCTAATTTGTGTCCTCTTTTTTTTTTACCCATCAGTCTGTGCTGCCCATAGATGTGTGCACTTCTCCTAGATGGGGTTCTACCTACCCTGAAAGAAAACGGACTCTCCCTCTCCCAGAAACTACCAGTTGCCAACAACTCCTCAGCTGAGATGGGACCTCATGTTCATCTTCCCTTCCACTGGGATTTTGTCAAGCTCAGGCTTTTGCTGGACTCATGGGTCTTGTCAAAATCACTGTGAGTTCCTATCTATAAGTGCCCTGTGTGTCAGCAAACAACGTTTCCTTACAGCCAGGCTCTTACAGTCTTTCTGTCCTAAGGTCATATTCTTCAGCATGCTATTCTCTTCTATGTGACACCCTATGGAAAAGCACACAAGTCCTCCCTGAAAACATGTGCTAGTGTGTTCAAAGCAACATTATTTACATTAATCAAAATGTAAACTGCTTAGACATTTATTGACAGGGTAATGATGTGCACAAGAGTTAACTCTTCAGGTCTGGTTTACCCAGAGCCTGTATATTCCCTAGGTTTTCAGTATTGAGTCTTGTTCTGGTTCCTGGGAAGAGATATCTTACCTTTGGATTATCCCACCTTTGTATGCCTAAAGCCTTGTGTTATGACAACAGTTTACCCAAAGAGTTGGAATCATAGCAAAAACCTGAGGCTTGGGTCACTGTGCCCATCTGACCTGACTGGAGTCTGAGTAATTGTCTATCACACTGGTAATGCATGTCCACATGCCTAAATGCCAATACATATCCAGGCAGTTTAGGCGAGCTTCCCTGATAGGCAACATATGACATGTGTTGACATGTGTCATTGCTGGAAGGATACAGAATTGGCTATTCTTATCTACTGGTCAGAGACAGCTTCTAGTTCTTCCAGACTCAACCTATGCTGATTTGTGTATGTATCTTTTCATGGAAATGAAATATATCCATGAGCAGAACGGTTTTCCTGAGTTCTTTGAGTCTTTCTAGCATATCGTTGAACCTGAGGGTAATCTTGAGGACCCCAGTACAAATGCAGATTTGTATCTAGGTCTGTATATAGATAGATATATGTGTGTACAATGTGATGTCTATTCCTGGTTGTCAACTTGACTACATCTGGAATGAACTATAATCCAGAAATGGAGGGCACATCTGTGATCCAGATCTTGAGGCTGGAAGACAGGTTTTTGACCTGGATCTTGACATGGAGATCTTGAGGCATAATGGCCATGAAAATCTTAGACCCAGGCAAGGTAGTACACGCCAGGAGACTGAGGCAACAAGATTTCTGAGTCCCAGGTCAGCCTGGGACAAAGCAAGTCCCAGATCTAGGCGTAGTGGTACACACCTTTAATCTGGACCACACCTTCTGCTGGAGACCTACATAAACACATTGGAAGAAGGAAGATTCTTCTTTGACTGCTTGCACTTACCAGCCCATCTATTGGAACCTACTTCTCCAGAAGACCAGCTGAAACAACTAGCCTCATGGGACTGAGCAACTACTAGATTCTTGGACTTCCCATCCACAGTTGCCCATTGTTGGGTTAGTTGGACTACAGACTGTAAGTCATTACAGTAGATAAAGTATAAGAACTAAGAACGACAATAAGGGAGAGGCTTTTCTTTCTCTCAGCAATAAAGATGGGAGCTTCTTTTTTCTGCTTCATCCAGAGTGAGCGAATTTTTCTGCATTGGAGCTTGCTCATTGGAGTTTTTGTTCCCTCCACCAAATGTATATATGTATATGTCTGTTTGTCTATATATATGTATATACAAGCATATGTAGGTATAGGTGTGTATATGTAAGTATGCATGAACTTACGGAGTCAATGAGACTGATGGTCAGGCCTGACCAGAGTGTGTGTCTGTATGAATGTGTGTGTCTGTGCATATTGCCTGTGTAAAAGATATTCTTTCTCTTTTCTTTTCTTTTCTTTTCTTTTCTTTTCTTTTCTCTCTGGTTCATGAAGAATTAATGAGTTTCCAGAGCCAGAGAGAAAAGAGCCCTACTAATTAACCCTCTTTTCTTCTTTGTCTCCTGCTGCTGAGCAGCAGGAGTTAATTACCAGAAGCCAATGGCTTTTGGTCTTAAAATAGCATAGAGTTATAGACAGAAGAATTACCAAACATAAATAAACTTTGGCTTTGCCGCTGACTTCATCAACTACCTTCCTCAAAGAACTGGTGCTGGGCTGGACACTGGCATTGTA
Source organism: Rhynchomys soricoides (assembly GCA_019843965.1). Taxonomy (NCBI): domain Eukaryota; kingdom Metazoa; phylum Chordata; class Mammalia; order Rodentia; family Muridae; genus Rhynchomys; species Rhynchomys soricoides. The sequence continues at coordinate 9,329,778 of JADRCH010000097.1, read as the reverse complement.
CTTTCTGTAGTAAGAGCCAGGCTCTACATCACTGGAAGAAATTATAGATGCCAGGTAGCCAAAACATGAGACTTGCCATTAAAGATATTTTTGTGTGTTGAAATAAAAACCAGTTTCAGTAAATGTTTATTGAGATTCAGATGTGTGTCAGGCACCAAGCTAGAGGCTTCCAGAAGAAGGAGGAGGAATATTATAGGAATACAGAAATATTCAACACCTATCAAGACAGAATTTGAGTTATCTTCGACCCAAACAAAAAATACCAGGCAAACAAAAAAATAGTAAAACATAATCCATAATCAGAAAAATAACCAATCTATTGACATTTATAGAATTGGAATTAAGAGATGACATTGAAGCAGCTTGTAGTGAGAATTTTAGTTTCTTTAAAAACACAGTTATGTTATGGGAATATGTTTCTGTTTTAGTCCCAGGTGAGGGTTATGGGGCTGCTTCAGACTGTCCACAGCAGCTGACTATGATTTGTCTCATGCTCTGGCAGGGGTGTGATTTTGCCAGCTGAAGATAGTTTACCTTTGGAATTCTGGGAACTCTTGAGAGGGTATATAAAAATGCCGGAGTCCTGAGAGGCTGTGGCAGCTTCTGCTCTCCCTGCTGCTTCTGGTTGCTGGTTTTGTGGTCTGTCAAGTGGTTGGTCATGAGCAGAGAGACAAGAAAAGAAATTGGATATGCTGATGGTGCAGGTCATACTTACCCCAAAGATTGTGACGACCCTAAACAGCAGGAAGTAGCCTAACAAGGTTGACACCCCTTTCCCCCTCTATCCTTCTTTCTCTCCTACCTAGTGTTGAGGGCTGGAAGGGAGGAGAAGGGTGGTAGGTAAAAGAACCCCACATAGTAGTCAAAAGGCTGGTTCTATCAGCTTTTACAACACAACTCTATCCTGTAAGTTTTAAACATTGAGCATAAAATGAAAATCATAACAAAAGAGCCAAGCTGAACTCTTAGAGACAGAAATTAAAATGACTGAGATAAAAAAGTAGCCTGGCAGAAGATTGCTGAGTTGAAAATGAAACAAGAGGATACAAAACGGACTGAAGAATTTAAAAATTCAGCTGTAGGAAAATGTCAAGCAATATAACACACATGTCGCTGGGACTCAGAAGAAGTGATGGGTGGCCATTTTTGGTGAAAACTACAAACATGCAAATTCCATAGATGATGAAAACCTTAAATATACAAATCCAAGTCGGATGAATAATGAACACAAGAATGTGAAATAAGAGACACATAACCAAGTCCAAAACCAGTGCTGGGGGCTGGGAGTGTAGAGTGACTGGTGGGGATACTTTCCTAGTGTGCATAGAGTCCTGGGTTCAACGTCCAGCACCACAAACTGGGCGTGTAATCCCTGTGCTCAAAGAGTGGAGGCAGGAGGATCAGAGTTCAAGGCCAGCCTCAGCTACATATGAGTTTGAGGCAGCCTGGGCTATATGAGGCCCTGTTTTAAAAACAAACAGCAACAAAGAGAAACTCATAAGTCATTTAGAGTGGAGGAAGTCTTTTAAACTCACTGGACAGATCTGGGACTGTGTCCAGAATACAGTTTTTTTTGTTATATTTTTGGTGTTTTTATAAGCACACGGTCTAGAATGATTTGAAGGGAGAAGGTGGGAGGCAAAGAGACAAAGAGGAGAGGTTTTATAGTCTGCCAGTTAGGCTGAGTTTGGCAGATCTGAACTAGAGGCTGTGAAGTAGCAATGGAAAGTAGAGATTTAAGAAGTAAATTTAACATAACTTGGAGATTGTATATGACTAGCATCCTGCTTATGGGAGACTGGTTGGTAATTTTAAGAGTCGTTGATTTAAGAGGAGAGATAATGATTTAATTTCAAACATGTTGATTCTGGGGTACATACAGTTTCTCCATGTAAACCTGGGCAAGATGTCTGACATGCCCTTACAGGGTTAAGAACCACCAACACCTAACCTCAATGTCTTAAAGTCCCTTAGCATTCTTATGACACTTTTACTTTTATTTTATGATTCATTATTTTAATGTTTTAAAGACAGAGCCTCATGTAGCCCAAGGTAGCTTCAAACTCTAAGTGACTGAGGTTGGCCTTGAAGCGCTGATCTTCCCACATCAGCCTCTAGAGTGCTGGGATTATAGGCACACATACACACCACTGTGCCCAGACAGCATTATCTTTAACATTCTCAAAAAATTACCCTGGATTCTGATTCCATGTATATACACACCATGAAACATTCCAGTGCAAAGTAGGGAGGCTAGGACCCAGACTTCTGAGAAGAGCAGTGCTGACTAGCTAGTATTCTTTTAGCAACTGGGATAAGAGGAGGGGCCAGGAGGCCAGGGCCTGGTCCTCTGAGAAGAAGCCATGTGAGTACCTGGGAGGGGTGGCCATAATGAGTAGGTGGGGAGTGGGGGCAAACCACATAGTAGACCCACTTTTTACTGCTGAAACCATCAGCTGCACTGAAGAGGTGCTGGGCTGGGTATCAAGAGCAGGAAGCAAACGTCAAATTTGAAGGCACAAGCCCCTTCCTAGTCTATCAAAATCATGACGGCTTGCCATTGGAAAGCCTAATGGGAAATTGCTGACAAATCAAAAGTGAGTTTTTGAATCCCAGCATCGCTGAGTGTAGAATGTCGAGTTCAGAACTGAGAGCCAACAACTCAATGTTGGTACCCCCACATCTGGCAGAGGTGGGTAGACACCTTATTGTTCTCATGGCCCTGAGCAGGAATTGTCAGTCTGAGCTGACATTTGCTATGTCTGAGAGTTTTCCTGAGACAGAGGTTTGCTCTGTATCTCAGGCTAGCCTTAGACTCCCGGTGACCCGCCTCTTCAGCTTCGCAGATGTAGATGCTGAACTAGCAGCATGGTCGTTCCCATGCCTGCTTAGTGGTCATTTGAATCTGATTGTGTTTTCCAAAGCAAGAATAAAGCATGGCTTCTTCATGTAACCCTCTTCCTTTCTAGGGACATGATACACTTTGCATTTGAGGACAGACAGAGATCCTAAGCTAGGACAAGCATAGGTTGTGTGCTACAAAGTGTTGGGGACATCTGATGGCCTGCTCCACAAGATTTCCACTCTCAGGACTGAGTGATTACCGTGTCTAAATGTGAACTATCCCCTATGGCTGTGGTTCTCAACTTGTGGGTCATGACCCCTTTAGGGGGTCATGTATCAGATAGCCTGTATGTCAGATATTTTCACATTACAAACTATAATAGAAGCAAAATTATAGTTATGAAGTAGCAATGAAATTATTTTATGGGGTCACTACAGCATGACGAACTGTATCAAAGGGGCTGCAGCATTTAGGAAGGCTGAGAACCACTGCTCTAGAGGTTTCGAAGTTTGAATACCTCCAAATACAAGGTTATGGAATTTTCAGGAGGTGGAGCTTTCCTGGAGGCTGTGTATCACAACAAGCCTGCCTGGAGGTCTTAACGATCTGTCTTCTCAGGCCCTTACAGATAGGTCCTGCTTCTTGCCCATGGCCTGCTGTCTGGCTGCAGAGGCTCTCTTTTTTATTTTTTATTTTTTATTTTCATACTTTATTTACATTTCGAATGTTTCCCCCTTTCCAGATCTCCCCTTTGGAACCTCCCCATTCCCTCCTCCCTCCCCCTGCCACTATGGGGATATTCTCCAACCCACCCCCCCAGCCCCCCACCCACTCTTGTCTTCCCTCCTTGTCATTCTCCTATACTGGGGGATCTAACACCTCAGGCCCAAGGGCCTCTCCTCCCCCTGACGGGTAACAAGACCCTCCTTTGCAGACTTTGTGGTCAGCACCATGGGTCCCTCCATGTGTATTCTTTAGTTGGTGGATCAGTCTGCAGAAGTATGGGGGAGGGGGGGTCAGGCCAGTTGCCAGTGTTGCTACCTCCCTGGGGCTGCACACTCCCTCAGCTCCTTCAGTCCTTTCTCCAAGCCCTCCATCTGGGATGCAGAGGCTTTCTTACCTGTCTTCTGGCCAAGATGGCCTTTACCCCTTCTTACCTCTTCAGCCAGAAGAAACTCTCCTTTCTTTAAGCTGTTTTGGTCAGCTATTGTGTTATACTAACAGGAAAAGTAATTAATACAGATTCAAGCAGGCTATTACAAAGCAAGCTCTCCCCCACGATAGATCCCCTGCCTCCACAACCCCCCCTTCCACTACTCACCCCCCCCTTAACTTGCCTTTTTTACACTCTTGCCTGCTAACCAAGAATCAAAGCAGAGCTAAGTCTTTACCAGAAGTCCAGCAAATGTTAGTACCATTTATTTAGACTTCAGAACAAGAAGCCAAAAGGTACAGTTTCCCAATGTTGTGGACATTTTGAATAAATCTCCTTTTTCTGCTCTCTCTGTTAATTTGCCTTAATCAGCTAATCAAAGATGGGTGGCTAAACTTGCCTTGTTGGGACACAGACTGTGTGTGACCCCACCAAACCTGGTGACATGTTTGCTTTTTATAACTGACTCCATATTGGGTACTGTTAAAGCAACTGAAAACTGACTAAGACAAACGTGCTCTTTAGTTATCCTGTGTTTAAAATTAGCATGATGAAATTCTTCATTCCTTAGATGTTCTAGCCAATCTGATGCATATTAAATTTCACATGCTAGTCTCTGCATTACCTCTGCCTCCTGTAGCAAAGAACCCTGTCCCAGACTGAGAAACTCAGTGGTGCTTGGCGGTGTTAGCAGTGGAGGCACCTGCTACTAAGCCGCCTCTTTGCAAAACAAAACTAGAAAGCTCCTAATAAGGACAGAAGTGTAAGAAGCCAAGCGTGAAAGCTGTGCGCCTGCTGTGCGGGGGCGGGGCGCCAGGTTTTAGCCAAGATATACCTGCAGAGAGTCGTAAAAATGTAACTGTCCAGGAAGGAACAAAGATAAGCAAGAGAAGGAACGTGTGCCTGAGTGTAGAGCTGTTGAAACAACGGACTGGGATTTCCCCACGTTTCATGCTGGAGAAGGAGAAAGCTGGGACTCTGCAGCCAGCCTGAGTCGGAGCTTGTACCCCCAAAAAGAAATTTCATACAGTGCAGACCACATGAAAGACTGACCCTGAGCCAGGAGCCTAAAGGATGATGGGTCAGTGATGGGAGGGACTAGGCCCGCTTAGTCCCAGTATGCCTCTGGCCTTTCATTCGATCCTAACCCTCATGTCAGGACCCAGAGATGGACTTCCAAGTCACCGGACCACGCTCCTCTATTTGTTTCATTATTGCCACGCTGAAGATGGATGGCTAGGCCCAGCTTGTTCAGATTGCCAGACTTGGAGCCTAAAATCTCTAGGAACAAAAGCACACAGAGGAAAGTCCTTGGGGAGAGAGGAAATCTTGACGTGCTCTTGAAAAGCAGACTGCTTTCTGGATTTACAGCCCCATAAACGAATACTTAGCCAATTCTGAGGAGCCCGTGGCAATAACAGCCCTTTGTCGTCTGAGCTGACTCTTCGACCTTATATTCTCTTTGAACTTGACAAGCTCTGAGTTTAAAACACGGCGTTCATTGTGGAGCACCTCAGAATCACAAGATGTCAGATCTAGACAGGAGCTTGGAGCAGGAGAAATCCTAAAGGGATGAAGTGAATGCTCTAGCCAGAAAAAAAAAAAAAAAAAGTTATAACTATAAACAAAGAATTGTGTGTGTTATGTCTGAAACCAGTCATAACTGAAGGGAGGAAGATACTGTTTGCAATAATCCAAGGAAATAACAGCAACAAAAAATCTTAACAAGCAACCCTTTAATATACTGCCTCATGTTGTAGTGACCCCCCACACCGTAAAATTCTTTCATTGCTGTTTCATAACGGTCATTTTGCTACTGTTATGAATCACAATGAAATATATGATATGACATATATGTCATATTTGATCCCTGTGGGGGTGTCGACCTACAGGTTGAGAACCACTGGTATAAAATGAAACCCACAAGCAGAGTTTGATACAAAATCAGTCACCTTTAATCCCAGCACTTGGGAGGCAGAGGCAGGCGGATTTCTGAGTTCGAGGCCAGCCTAGTCTACACAAAGAAACCCTGTTTCAAAAAACCAAAAAAAAAAAAAAAAAAAAAACCAAAAAAAAAATATCAGTCATCAATAGATGATTGCTATTAATATCAAATATGAATATTTAAGAATGACTTAAACTTTTAAGTTATATGTGTTTGCATGTATGTGTGTGGGTACACACACGCCATGGTACACGTGTGGAAGGTAGAGAATAGCTTTCTGTTACTGGTTTTTTCCTTCTACCATGAAGGGTTTGAACCTCGTGCCTCTGATCCATCTCACCAGCTGGCTTAGTTAGGGTTACTATTGCTGCAATAAAACACCATAACCAAAAGCAAACTGAGGAGGAAATGATTTATTTGGTTTACACTTCCACATTGTAGTCCATCATTAAAGGAAGTCAAGACGGAAAAATCAAACAGGGCTGGAACCTAGATGCAGGAACCACATTATAAAAGCCATGGAGGAGTGCTGCTTACTGGCTTGCTCAGCCTGCTTTCTTTTAGAACCAATGCTCACCAGCCCAGCGGTGGCCCCACCCACAATGGGCTGGGCCCTCCCCCATCAATCACTAATTAAGAAAATGCCGTATAGGCTTGTCTGCAGCCGGATCTTATGGAGGCAATTGAGGTTCCTTCCCTCAGATGACTTCAGCTTGTGTTAAGATGACATAAAACTGCCCAGCACCCCACCAAAGAATGGTTTAAATATTTATTTGAGTCTTGAGAGCTTACAATCCAGTTTGAAGGCAGAAGCTGACATTTCTGTAAAAGGAACAACATTACGATAGAAGTTCAGATAAAGTATGTTCAGAAATATTTGTTTCCAGCACGAGGGAAAACTTGCAGACAGTCTTATGAAGGATGAAACAGCCGAACTATTAAGAAAAGCCAGCAGTAGATTGCCTTTGGGTACAAGTGTATGCATGTTAGAAAAATGAAGCACGGAGAAACACTCTTTAAGGTGGTCCCAGTTGCTGTTGCCTGAACCATGACCTCACAAAATTCTCCTGTTTAAGTCAGAGCTGCCTGGACCTTGGATTGTGACTTTGGAGATAAGAAGGCCAAGAGAAGGCAAAGGGACAAGACCTTCTACAAGCAGAGGGAGACAGATCTCACCTGCTCCAGGATCTTGATCTTAAACTAACAGCCTCCTGACCTGAGCAAATGAAGGCATTAAAACCCCCCAGGATGGGGTATTTTGTTGCATGATATTCTTAGCAAATGAATGCACAGGTATCTACTTGGTCCCGGTCAATCTCTTTCACTCAATTACTTTATTTGCATATTTATCTTTTCATTTTAATATTTAGATATTCATCTCTTGTTGGTTGGTTTTTGAGGCAGGGTCTCAACTTTGCAGCCCAGACTGTTCTGAAACTCACTATGTAGCTCAAATTGGCCTTAAACTCATGGCCTTTTTCCTGCCTCAACTTCCTGAGTATTGGGATTATAGTCATGAATCTCCATACATTACTTATTCACATGTGGTGGTTTGTATATGCTTGGCCCAGGGAGCGGCACTATTAGAAGGCATGGCCTTGTTAGAGGAAGTGTGTCTCTGTGGGTGTGGGCTTTAAAACCCTCGTCCTAGCACCCTGGAAGACAGTCTTCTCCTGTTTGCCATTGGAACATGATGCAGAACTTTCAGCTCCTTCTGTGCCATGTCTGCCTGGATGCTGCCATGCTCCCACCTTGATGATAATTGACTAAACCACTGAACGTGTAAGCCAGCCCCAATTAAATGTTTTCTTTTATAAGAGCTGCCTTGGTCATGGCATCTCTTCATAGCAATGGAAACCCTAAGACGCACATATTAAACAAAAACTTCTTCATTATGCGCTTTTGAGAGATAGGGCCTCATTATGTAGCCCAGGCTGTCTGAAATACACAACCCTACTGCTTTAGCCTCCTAAGTGCTGGGAAAGAGAGGTGGGTATAGACAAAGACAACAGGAGGAAGGAAGGGAGGGAGGGGAGGGAGGGAGGGAGGAAGGAAGGGGAGGAAGGAGTAGAGGAAGAAAGAAGGAAAGACTGGGAAGAAGGGAGGGGGAAGGAAGGAAGGGGAGGAGGGGGAAGGGTGGGTGGGTGTGTGCACTGAGGAAGGGATTCTATGCTTCTGCCATCTCTTTAAATGTGCTGTGTATGTATGTGCATAAGCATGTGTTCAAATGTGCATGTGTGTACAGAGTATCATGCACTCAAGGCTGGCCCCACACGCACTACATAGCTAGGGGTGATCTCAAGCTGCTGATCCTGCCTCTATTTCCCAAGTGCGTGGGGCTTTAGGCATGGGCCACCACACCTGTTTCTACAATAGTGGCAATGGGAGCCAGAGCTTACTGTCAGGCCAACACTCTACCCACTATATATATATATATATATATATCCCTAGTGGTTTTGGTCACTTGAGAGAAGGCAAGGTTTCTGTAGCCCAGTTTAGCTTTCAACTCATAGCAATCCTCCTGCTTCAGCCTCCCCACTAGCTGGGATGTCAGATGTAATCATCAAACCCGAGTAATGTCACTCCATGTTCAACGGACTGGCTTCACAAGGAAGGGACATAGCTCTACAGCAGGGAGAAGCCAAGGGGATCGTAATTCGAATGCAGCAGTTTGGAAAACCTCTCCAAGGAAACATTATTTAAACTGAGGCCAATTGAATAAAAGCAGAAGCAATTGCACACAAGCAAAAATTAAACAAATATACACCTCAAGAACCAAGAGAAGATGAGAGAAGATATACTTCATTCTTCTGCAAGGAAATTTCAGTCCCTTCTTTGATGGAGTAAGAAGGGGTGTGGCCCAAGTGCTGCTGCTGCTACTGCTGCTTCCTTCTCCTCTTCCTCTTCCTCCTCCTCCTCCTTCTTCTTTAGCATTAAAAAAAATTCACTTTACATCCTGATCTTTGTCCCCCTCCCCCCTCCCCCCTCCTCTTCTCTGAGAGGGTGGAGGTCCCTGTAGAGCTAGACATACCATCTCCTACGGAGGCCAGACAAGGTAGCCCAGTTAGAGAAATGTATTCTACAGACAAGCAGCAGCTTTAGGGAGTCATAACCCCTGCTCCAAGTGCTTCGTAAAGGTTCTCCGCCAAGCTTCCTGCTTCTGTACCTCCTTCCAGAATCACTGACATGGCAATCCCCGCGTCTAGGAGGGTTCTGCTCTACAGACCAACAGTTTCCTTTGAACCTTTCCTTAGGCTTTATCTTATTTCTTCTGTTAGAAAGATGCCATTCAGTGTGTTCCACATTTTGTTACTATTTGTGGTTAGTACTGGGGATAAAATGTTGACTGAGAGATGGCTCAGCACTTAAGAGCACTTGCTGCACCAATATGGTGGCTCACAACTGTCTATAACTCCAGATCCAGGGCATCCAACACCCTCTTCTGACTGTCAAAGCCTTCGGCATACACATACACAACCACATACACAAACACAACACACACACACACACACATTCACATACATATAAAATGGAGATGAAGGTGGTTCCTGGGACACACGCACCAATGGAGATAGGTCAAAGATAAATCCGCCAGCGAATTAACTTAGCAAGTGAGCATTAGAAAAATAACAAATACAACTGAAAAATTAAAAAAAAACAAACAAACTCTAATGTGTGTTATTGGGAAACTCATGTAACCAGGGCTTTAAAATGGAAGCTTCAAAGGAGAGATGTAATTGATTTTGCATTAAGAAAGAAAGAAACTAGACTTTTGATAATCGAAGGAAGGTGTGTGGGACACCCACATCACTACAGAACCTGTTATAAATGAAGACTTTAGGCTCTATCTTGAGACCTACCAGGTAAAAGAGAGCATTTGAGAAGCTAAGAAGCATTATACTAGAATCCTGTACAGTTCCAAAGGCTTTGACAGATGACACATTTTTTTCAACTTTTCAATCTCTTATCACATCTGTTTAATGATTGGACTGGGAATGAGGATCACTGGTAGAGTGTTTGCCTGGCATGTGCAAGGTCCTGGTTCCACCTCCAGTACTTCAGAAAAAAAAAAAAAACATTCCTGGTACGAGTTACAGAGAATGAAGAACACTTAATGAACGGGCTATTGTAACAGGACATTGTAATCGGAGAGCGAGGCTTGGCTCAAGTCCAAATACAATAAGGATCAGCAGAGATGTAGTCAAAGAGCAGGTCAATAACAGTGAGTGGAAAATCACTGAGAGGAAACATCATATCTAGAGGGTTCTTTGTCAGACACACTCAGTCGGAGTTTTGCAGGAGGCAGTCTGGGTGCTATGGAGGGCAAAGGGTAAGGGATTTAATACGGTATCAAAGGAAAGACACGGGTTTTGCTGGAATGGCCCGGCAGAAATCTCGGTAAAAGTGTACTTAAGCGGACAAGGACAGAGCATACAATTGGGGTACAGTTTGGTTTGGTAAAACAGGAAATCGTTTTTATAAACAATATCGTCATAGTCCAGGCTAGGCTTGAGCCCTTCCATTCTTGGGCTCCCAAGCTCTGCGCTTACAGGTGTGTGCCCTTAAAAGACATTAAACTCTAGGACCCAAGTGGGGAATCTGGGCGAGAAATACTGTTCAGACATCATTGTCCAAGGACTCTGTGTGAGGGGCAGTATGCCAAGTGAGAAACTCTGAAAGTCTTCGGGCTGCGCTGAGAATCTGGGATTGAAAGAGGATCCTGGAAGTTGTAGTTGAAGAGCTTCCTAAGACTTCATGCGTGTACCTGAGTGAGCAGCCTATGAGGGACAGAGAGTAGAGAGTCAAATGGCAGAAGCCTGGAGGAAGCTTTGGACCTTGAGACTCTCAAGGCCTCCCTTGGGAAAGGAAGCCTTGCTAGGGTGGAACAGCCATGACTGGTACACTGTTGGGGCACCAGAGTTTGAACAGGAAAGGGAATAGTGGGCACTACACAGCAACTGGCAAGCATTTGCTTGAAACTGTACAGCCATAACCCATGGCTCCCAGAAGTACTGGGCTTACAGATTGTAGAAGAAAGATCTGTATGCATCTATGAAGATATGAACTGGCATAATTTGGGTTATCATGATTATAACCTGTCTGGATTCCGGAACCAGTAGAACATGAGAAAATTCAAGATGGTCACATGCAAATTCTACACTCTACGTATAATCATTATGTGCAACTAGTCATATGTTCCTCTAACAAGTCTGTTGATTATGAAGGAAGTGTGATGAACAACAGACAAGACACAGTCATTGGCCTCAAGGCAGGTTGGGAAGAGGTCTCCAGACTCCAGGGAGCTGAGGACCAGTAAAACAGGTCTTCGTATAAAGCTGATAGATAGGATCAAGTCATATGTTATCTTCATGCCCAGGCAAAGTCTCATCTTCTTATGTCATATGAGTTTCCTGAGAGTCTTGGAAAGCTGTGAAGTCTGATCGGGCGTAGGGCCAGAGATCTTGTATTTCTAACAAGTTCCAAGATCAGTGAACCCTGATGCTCCTGGTCCATGGGCTATTGGAGTAGCTTTAGAAAACATGAAACATGTCTTTTGGGGGAAATAACTATCCCTATATGTCTTTATTATTACTATTATTATTAAAACTTTATGTGTGTGAGTGTCTTAGGGTTTCTATTGCATAGACACCATGACCAAGGCAACTCTTATAAAAGAAAACATTTCATTGGGGCTGACTTATAGGTTCAGAGGTTCTGTCCTGGTGGGAAGCATGGCAGCATCCAGGAAGAGATGATGCTGGAGAAGGAGCAGAGAGTCCTACATCTTGATCCCTAGGCAGTAGAAGGGGACTGTGTGCCACACTGGGCACAGCTTGAGCATATGAGACCTCAAAGCCTGCCTTTACGGTGACACACTTCCTCCAACAAGGCCACACCTCCTCCAAGGCCACACCTCCTCCAACAAGGCCACACCTACTCCAACAAGGCCACACCTACTCCTAGTAGTGCTATTTCCTAGGGCTAAGCATTCAAACACACGAGTCTATGGGGGCCATTCCTTTCAAATCACCACAGTAAGTATTTGCCTGCTGTAGAGACCAGAAGAGTCCTTTGCATCCCTTAGAACTAGACTTACAGTTGTGAGACCCCACGTGGATGCAGAGAACAAAACCTTGGCAAAGCAGCCAATGCTCCTAACCACTGAGCCACCTCTCCAGTCCTATTTTGATTTTTTTTTTTTTTTAAAAAGACTCTTACTATGTAGCTCAGGTTAACTTGGAACTCACTATGTAGGTCCCCATTCCTTAGCCTTCCAAGTCTTAGGGTTACAGGGAAATTAATAAATGAGCACACCCACACATTCCTATCTATTTTTTAAAGATTTATTTATTTTTTTATGTATATGAGTACACTGCAGCTGTCTTCAGACACACCAGAAGAGGGCATCAGATCCCATTACAGATGGTTGTGAGCCACCATGCAGTTGCTGGGAATAGAACTCAGGACCTCTGGCAGAGCAGTCAGTGCTTTTAACCGCTGAGCCATCTCTCCAGCCTCATTCTTGTCTTTTATCCTCAAGATTTCAGCAAGAAAGACTGATTGGCACCGTGGTGACTATTGTTCATGTTTTCAAGCCTCTGCGTGGTCTGTGCACCAATGTTAATGTTGCTTTTGATCCAGCCAAGGGAAGCTCTCACAGATGTATGTCAGAAGATTTCTTTTGTGGCATAAAAAGAATTCCCGAGTGAAGTTGTGTGTGTGAAGGAACACAACTTCATAAGATCTGCTGTAACAACTTCCCTGCTTCATATTTTGCACATACTATCTTTTAAATGAATCCATCTGCCCCTTCCTCCAGGCCCCACTAGCCTCACTTCCAACTGAGGTTGAAGATAAGAACTTGAGGTCTGGTCTTTCCCACCAGCCCCCAGGCAAGTTGCTGAGGATCATTTTGAGGAACCATGTTCTCTGATCACTTGACTTCCACCTGGGCAGTAGAATCAGAGAACTGGGGAAGATGGAAGTGGAGGTGTCGTGCTTTTAATCCCGATGGTCCTCACCTGCTGAAGCAGGCCCAGCCTGCTCACACATCGGCTTTCATTTATATCCTTAGCTTTCAAACCAAAGGCAGTAGATGGGAACATATTCCGCCCCCACTGACCAATTCACTGCTTCATCTGATTTAACTTTATTTTTAAAATATCTTTTTCTAAAAGCACAGTATTGGTTTTCATCCAGAATGGTAGGCACTATAGACATCGGTTTGAAGATGGTCCTGGAGTTAAGCCATTTTCTTTGACCAGAAGGGCTTCTTTCCTCTTCTTCTGGGCTGGTGCTGAGCCTCCTGAAAGAGAAGAGCACGGAGGAGGAGGAGGAGTAAATGAAACGAAAGCTGTGCAGCTCCAAGGACGTGCTCTGAAGTCCTTCTCAAACAGTAAGCTTTCTAGTGGCTCGTCGTGTTTCTTCTAAATAATTTGTTTGCAGTTAAATCACTGATGTACAGGTGGCAGAGTGTCCACCTAAAAGCAACCACTCTAAAGACAGAGGTAGGCAGATTGTGCCTGGGTATGACGTGTAGAGGGCTGTGGATCTGAGAAGCCCTGGTTTAGACTTCCTTCCCTAATTTGGGAGGGTAAGGACCTATGGTAGAAGGACAGAAGACAGAGCTGTGTTTCTGGTGCAGTGATCGACGGTTGATCTCTCTGTTAGTGCCTGAGCTGATAGCGTCACAGCAACATGATAAGAGGAACTGAGTGTTTGAGAGCAATCTGATATCAAGTCAAGACACGATAGAAAGGACGGGAGTTAATGGCATGCCCATGTGAAACCTGATAACTGCAGGAGCCTTCTCCTGGAGAAGTGGCTATAAGAGATGGGCTTTGGTTCGGGAGAACACACCAACATTGGGAAATGCATTTATGATTGTGTGTTGGTTGGAAACTCTCAAAGAGCTCCATCTATGTAGGAGCCATCCCTTTACATCTGCATCCCTGCTTGGCAGCTCAAAGTGAAGGTCCCAGCTTAGCAGCAGCAGCAGCTCCTGGAATATCACAGAGGGCAAAGCTTGCTGCTCACCCCAGACTTAACTAAGTTAGAAACTCAGAGGGCAAAGCCCTCACAGATGTGTCAACAAACCATACAGGTGATTCTCATATATGTTCATTTTTGGCTCTAAACCAGTGGTTCTCATCCTTCCTGATGCTGTGACCTGTTATCACAGTTCCACATGTGTGGTGGTGACCCCCAACCATAACATTATTTTTGCTGCTACTTTGTAACTGTAATTTTGCCATTGTCATGGACTGTAATGTAAATATTTTTGGAGATATAGGTTTTCCAGAGGGATCAAACCCCACAGGCTGATTACTACTGCATTTATACACTACAAAAAAAAAAAAAATCTTTCTTTCTTAAACAGAAGACAGTGGTTCCATTGGTACTGAGCATTGCTAAATCCAGGACATTAACACACAAAACTAGAAAGCTAAAGCATCAGAGGTTATTCAGCTTAGAGAACAATTGGATGCATGGAATTTTCTGAATTGTGGCTAAAGTAAGGAATGTCCAGGGCTTCTCTCTGTGGCTTTCAGGGAAGTAAAAATGTTCTGTATTTAGCTATAGGTGATCATTCCCTGTATGGAGTGGACTCTAAGAAAATGTCCTGTGTAGTTTCAGGTGGACTTTAATCTTGCTGTGAGGTGGAGTCTGACACTGTATTAACTTGTCCTGATGAGCAGGGTTAAATGTCTCCCATTCCCCTCTGTTGATCTCATTTAACACTGTCCTTGAAGAGAGAAAGAGGCCAGACCAAACCAGTATCTGCAGATCAGGGGAGGGGGGTGTGTGAGAGAGATTTCGCAGTAGAATTTATAATGAAAAATGGCTTCCATGTTCTGGGCTAGCAGATTCTCCATCATTCCGCCTGCCTGCTTGTCACTCTATTTCTAGATTGGATTAATTCCCAGAGAGCCGAGTCATTTTCCTGGTGGAGACTCTCAGCACCGATTGCAAGGGAAAGCAGATTAATGAGGTTTTAGTTTTTGTCCTGATGCAGTTTGGAAAAAGAAAACAACAACAACAACAACAAAGTATCCTGGAGATATATTTTCTGATGTCCTTTTCTGATCCCCACCCTGGATTTAACCCTTGGGCTTCATTCTCCCTTGGTCTCTCTCTTTTAATAAGAATGCAATCAGGTGTATTAACGGAGGACCTAGCTGTGTAGCATACATGGTAGATGCTTCACAAACTCACGTTTTCATCTCATCTTCTCTAACATTTGAAAAGGAGAAAAATAAAAATAGATCTTGCCTCAGCATGTTGCCACTGTTTGGCCTTTTTCAGTGTGGCTTTTCCAGTGTGTGTGTGTGTGTGTGTGTGTGTGTGTGTGTGAGAAACTGGGGGTTTAATCTACCTATTAAAAAGCTGCCAATTATTATAAATTAAAGAGAACATCTGACTGTCCTCTCATGGGACTGCCGTTTTAGACCATGACTTTTCTAGCTCTTTGGTTCCTACAGACTGGACAACAAGGGGTGGGGATGAGCCGTACATAGTAGCAGCTAACTGCCCTTATCCCCTATTGTGCTGCCATGCAATGGGCAGGGGCCTTTTGGTCCTTGCAGATGTGTACTGTAGTCCCGAGGACTCTAGTCAGCTGCTTTCCACCAATACAACTGAGTTCCAGTAGCCACCAAAACTGGCACCCGTGAAGGCCACAAGGACAGAGATGTTCACACCAGAAACAGGTGCTGGTTACGAGTCCCATCTGAGAAAAGGGGTATGTAGAAATCCCCCCCTTGTGTTTGTGTTAGCATGAGATAGGCCATTGCAATCCGGAAACGGCCTATCTACAGAAACAGAAAGTGTGTGGCTTTTAAAATCTGGGAGCAGAATGCCTGTACCTATAGACACAAGCTCTGTATGACATCACCAGAATCTTAGCATAAAGAAATCTTTAAGAACTACGTAAATTGAGCATGGTGGCACACATGTGTAACCTCAGCTACTCTGGAGACTGAGACAGGAGAATCAGGAGGTGGAGACCAACCTGGACCATTTTCCAAGATTCCCTCTCAAAGTAAATGTTTTAAGAAGGGCAGGGAAAACAGCTCAGTGGCAGGCAGACACTTACCTAGCCCGTGTGAATCTCTGGGTTTGATTCCCACTGCAATGAGAAAAACATAGGCAATGCACCTATTTTATTTATAGAAGATCCAGGATAAAATATAGTGTGATTTTTTTCATAAATATGCATCTGGTCTTAAATCTAATTATCCTCATGTGTAAATTCCCTACCAGTCAACATGTGTTTTTCTCTTTAACAGCTTCGTAGGCTTTGATCCTTAGTACATTTCTGGGTGTGGTTTAGAGGCTGTACAATGTACTGGCTGGCCAGAGAGAACCTGGAGGAAGGCTGATCTGGCTAAAAATCCTTTCCCTTTACTTTGTAGCTGTGTGAACTTACAACATTTTTTTTTTTCTATATCTTCTCTGGGCCTCCATTTCAGGTCCAGAGAATTACACTGACATAGATAAATAATTTAGTGTTAAGTACAAAGGCCAGACACATTGTTTCCTATGATTTATACTTGTTATTACTTAAATACCTAAAGGACTCTTGGTTACATTCGTTTCACTTTATTTATTTATTTATTTATCTCCCCCCCCCCCCCCAGCACTGGGAACTGTGCCCAGGGCCCTGCTTTACCACTGAGCCACATCACCAGCTCCCCAATGTCTATTTTGTGCTTTCTGCTCTGTGTTATAATAGAACAGACATTTATTTGGTGCTGGTTTTTTTCTTCTTTCTCCTCCCTTCTCTTCTCTTTTTCATCACCCTCCTTAGGCCTGGAAAAGGTGATCACAAAACAAACCATCTGGTCTAAAATGAAGTCTGCTTTGTGTCTACCATTGGGGGAAGGTTTTGATCAGAAGCCATGCTGGGCAGGCTGTGGGCTTCTGCCCACAATCAAAGCATAAAAGTTCAAATAGACTAAGAGGCGCTGCAAAGGAGGCAGCTTGTGGATCCCGGAACGAATGTGAAAAGAACTTGTCCCTATTATCCCTGGGGCCTTTTCTCTTTCTAGGGCTTTAAGATGGTCTGGGCATCTGGGCTGGCAAACTGATTGCTTTTTTGGGTCATGAACTGGCCAAGAGCATGCTGCTTCTCTTCCTTCCTCATTAGAGCCTGCAGTCTAGTCTCCAGCACACTGAGGAAGACACTCAGAGCTTCTGTAAGCATGTAGGGTGAACCTAGAGAGGAGGCAGGAGGGCAGGGCCTCTGGAGACTCCTCCCCAGCAGCAATAGGGAAAGGACTTCTAGGAATTGCCACCAGGCCCTAGTGAGTCTGGAAAATCATGGGCCCCATGCCAGGCTGACAGATGGTCTCCCTGGGATGGCATACACTGCTTCAGGCCATCAGGTGTGTTCCCTGAAGGCAAGTGCCCCACCCAGGAGTGCTAGTCCTGTCACAAGTCTGTGACAGGAGCTTTGCCTACCCCTATGTTCCTCTCAACCTCTGCTCTTACTAGAGGGGAAGAGACTAGCTTTTCTCCTTGAAGCACACCTCTGAGCTACATGGTTGTCAATAGATGTCCACCTTAGTCCCCACATGATGGTCTCTTGCTGGAATGGTCTAAAGTTTCTGCCAATTAGCTCAGCTACTGAAAGGTTTAAAAGGCCAGGAAAGAACAAAGGTGGGAGGCTGGGAGATGGCTCAGTGGGTGAGAGTGCTTGCTGTACCAGAATAGGGCTCTGAATTTGAATCCCTAGCACCTGCATGATGAGCCTAGCCCGGCTGGATATTCCTGTAACTACAGCCCTGTGGAGAGCAGATTCAAGATGGCTGGGACTTGCTGGCTTGCCCTGTTAGCACCAGGTCCACTGAGAGGCCCTGTCTCGAGGGAATAAGGCAGAAGGTGTTAGAGCAGGGACATTAGTCCCCTAGCTTTATGGGTCAGCATGGGTATGTACACTTGTACAGATATGTGCGTGCACAAACGTGCTTGAGAGTGCCCACCGGTGTGTGTGTGTGGAGGTGGGTGCAGAAGTAGGGGTGAGTTTCAGGACTTAGATGACAAACCCTGTGACCTCTATAGATCACAGAGAAAATGAACTTTCAAATGTATAATTTCATAGTTTTTAACACAACAGATCTCTTGCTGTGTTCTTCCCTCCCCTCCCCCTTTCCTCTTTTGAATCCTTTTTATAACAGTAAGACGTGTGCTTGTAACAGTTCCTCTCCCAAATACTTGGGAGAGAGCCTGGGGAAATTTAATGGTTCTGAATTCAGTCTGTGGGTTTTCGATAAGGATTCAAGGCAAGAAGCCTTTTAACTCAGAAAAGAATCTGTTTGCAGCCATTGTCCAATAAATGCAAAGTATCCGGTTACTGGCACGTAGCACAATGCACCATAGAACTCAGTGAATGTCCACAGAGCTGGCCAACTCCATGATGCCCAGGATGAGATTGTGTGTGTGTGTGTGTGTGTGTGTGTGTGTCTGTGTGTCTGTGTGATCTGCTCAGTTTTCAAATAGAAGTCTTCTAACAGGGTCTGCAGAATCAATGGACTCATGGGAACTTGCAGAGACCAGGAGGCCTGTAGGGGTCTTCCCCAAGACCTCTGCGTGTGTGTTCTGGCTGTGTACCTCCGTGCTCTTATGGAAATGTTAATAGTGGGAGCTGGGTCGGGGGCTGTCCCTGACTCTTTTGCCTACGTGTGGGACCCTTTTCCTCCTACTGGGGGGTGGGTGAGGGAGGAAGGAAGGGGTGAATGGAGAGGGGAGGGGATAGAGGAGGGGAGGAGGGGAGGGAGGGGAAACGGTGGTCAGGCTGTAACATATGAAAGAAGAATGAAAATAATAAAATAAGAATTCTCCTAACACAGTGTTTCTCAAGGTTGAATGAACTGACACTTTTGAGCTGAGGCACAGTCGAAAGTTGTTACTGTGTGCTGGTAATGACAAGAAAGCGCAAAGGAAACTGGGAAAACCACATGTCATGCCCTCTTTTTAAAAACAAAACAAACAACAACGACGACAACTACAACAACACCCCAAGGCCAGAAATACCGTCGGAAGAATTCAAATTAAACTTCACAAGAGTCTGTGGGTATGGGAAGTCACCAGCTAGCTAATATTAACAGAGCTTGCAACAGAGCCTTGCGGCTCAAAATAGGACAGTCAGTCATATCGCTATCGCTGGGCTGTTCACATTCTCCCGGCCAGCCCTGAACTTCTTCCTGTCTCTGGCCCCTGGGCATTGCATTTCTGGAGGTTTCTAGACCTTCGATCACAGTCAGCTGTCTCCAGGAACTTTCACTCAAAGAGGAAGCTGTAAGGGCACCTGCTCTGTTTGCAGCGAAGTGGGAGCGGCTAGGTGTCAGAGGGGCGTCAGAGGCCAAGTTTCTAGGTTGCATTTGGTTGCTGTCAGGGAGGAGCAGACAAGGACCCTCGGGCTTCCCCTC
This sequence comes from Rhynchomys soricoides, assembly GCA_019843965.1. NCBI lineage: Eukaryota > Metazoa > Chordata > Mammalia > Rodentia > Muridae > Rhynchomys > Rhynchomys soricoides. The sequence goes on along the minus strand of JADRCH010000097.1, from coordinate 9,310,405 downwards.
AGTATGGAGAACTTACTGCCTCCATCCAGATTTTCTTACTTGAAAAAGTATCCTCTCCACTCGATTCGGAAATACTTATCAACGCTGAGAAACCAAAGGGCCGAAGAACAGGTATTATTTTGTTTGTGTTAACTTTAAAAATAACTGGTGCTTATTTCTGGGTGTGGCTTGTCAAAGCTCGGGGAATGTTTCTCTGGTGGCTTACTTGTGTTCATAGGCACAGGTCGGATCCAGCTTCTAGTTACTCGTGCTTGGCAATCAGAGGAGCCTGTTGTTTGTGAGGGTTTAGTTGACCGTGGAACATTTGGATCCTGAGCTGAAGCAAATGTTCTGGGTGGGGGTGGGGGTGAGGCACGGAGACTTTTATTTTGCTTTCTTCTGTTAGCTAGATGAACCTACCATACTTCGGAGGTTACTGTTTGATACTTTGATAATTTTTTCAGTGTTTCAAAGACAAATTTTGAAACCCTTCGTAGCTCATTTGATGAAGTAGCAAACCCTAGAAAAACACTTGTTTTCTGTCCTGTTTCTGTGATTATGTTAATGCATTAGGATTTGCAAAAGAAAGATTATCTGCATGGCCATAATCAGATCATTAGTGGGCTGATGAGATCATTTAGATATAATAGGTAATTCTTGGATGTGGTTCGTATGGGACAGAGAGCAATAATTATTAGTCCTTTTAGCCAATGGAAAGCTACAGTTTCTAACAGGAGACTCTAGCATGGTGGGTGTATAAGCATTTTAAAAAACCTGCTTAAAATGTCTGGTTGTTTTCATTTAAAAACATGTGTGTTCATTACACTGATTACATTATACGTTGACATCTAAAAACTGCTCTCATAATTACACTGGGTTAGAGAGATAACAATGCGTGGCCCATTTAAATT
>JADRCH010000097.1:9238047-9309505 GCA_019843965.1 Rhynchomys soricoides | reverse complement strand
AAGCATTTGTTTCATAGAATTTAGAAAATACTGTGATCTTGGCTTTTTCATCTTCCCCTCCTTGTTAGCACTATAATGGGGGAATTAAATATTAAATATTAATGTGTATACATAAAATATTAATTGATACATAGTTATGCTTTTTCTTAAAACGTTTGTTTCTTAAAAATGCTTGTAGTCCTAAATTTTGAAACTATAACATAGTTTAGGGTTTTGCTTTTTTTTTTTTTTTTTTAATGACCAGCTATCTGACAAGAGGAAACTTAAGTGAGGAAGAATTTATTTTGATGCATAGTTGAATGTACTAACCTTCATGAAGGTGGTAACCATCATGGTGGGGAAGGCGTGGTGGTAGGAGTGACTTGAGGTAGCAACAGGAGAGAGGTTGCTACCTTATATTTCAGGGCAGTAGATGGGCCAGGATGGTGAGCTTTAGAGCTCTGTCTGAAAAGTTCTCAAGTTCCTGAAGTGACCCACTTCCTCCGGGTAGGTCCCATATCCTGAAGGTTCCACAACCTTTCAAAACAACATTACCAGCTGGGACCAAGTACTCAAAACACATGAGGGTATAGAAAATATCATGTTTAACCATTGTGTATCAGAGGACTTCCTTACAAACATTGTTTATCTATTTTTGGTCTAAAGAATATCTTCAGTAGGCCTTTATTAGTGTTGAAGAGTACCTAAATACAGAATAACAGTCCCTGGGCTAGAGCCGCCCCACCATTGGGAGGACTCAAACATGACCTCCCTTGCTGAGGATGTGCTAGCATGCAGGCTGACACTCTTCATCTCCTTTATTGCCATCTGCCTCTGCCCTAGCACCAGGGATTGCCAGGTAGCTCTTTTCCTTCAGAGTGAGCACCTCTGTGGGCTATGTCCACACTAAAACAGAAGTGGTTTGCCTTCAGTGTTGGTCTTTCAATCCTCCATGTATGAATTCAGTTTGAATAAGAGTAAGTACTACTTTGTTCTCTTTTGGGCCTTTGAGGCTCCCTTTGAGACACTGAAGTTTAGTGTGCTTTTGTAGATACTTGTGAGCAAGTGTCTGGTCTCATAACAACCTCCCTGCTGCGAGTATAGCCTTTTCACTTAGGATGGTAGTGACCAGAGCTTACAGAATTCTGAGAGTAAGCTGGGAAATATGCATGACTTTCTGTTTAATCTTGTTGCACAGTGATGCTGGGGAACTATAAACATAATGATGTGATAATTCTGAGCTCTTAGAGAGCTAAAGTTTGGGAAGAAATGCTTGTTAATGTAGAGAGGCAATGGAAACTGACTGTTGGTACTGACCTTAAGACCACTTTACAGGTGAACTGACTGTTGGTACTGACCTTAAGACCACTTTACAGGTGAACTGTTCTTTCTAGTGTTCAGCATGTATGAAATTGTGTGCATAGAGGCTGTGTACAATTGATGCAGCCTTCTCTGATGAAGATGTATTAGAAGCAAACCTCCAGAGGGGCCTGTTTGCTTAAATTTGAGTTTTAAGGTTTGACAAACCCATATATGTCCCTAAATAATGAATTGTATTTTCTAAAGAGGTTGTCGTTCTTTGGGTCATAGCTGCGTGTGGTGGCTGTGAAAGAATGTTCTTAACTCTTTCTCGTTTGTCTTCTCTGCCTAACAGTTTTTTGGGGTTTAATTTTTAATAGCCTAAAAGCAACTTTATATCCAGAACAGTGTGTTGCTATGTAGTAAGTTTGAATTGTAAATAATATGCCGTAACTACAAACGATATTATAACCTTATGTGATATATTATCAGATAAGTTTAATGCTTTCACAACCAGTATTTTGCAGTTTTGATTTTATTATTTTCCAAGTTCTTGCCTTGGCGTCTGGTTCGGAACTGGGGCAGCTGACCTTCCTTGGCCTGGTAGGAATCATTGACCCTCCTAGAACTGGTGTGAAAGAAGCTGTCACAACGCTCATCGCCTCAGGGGTCTCCATCAAAATGATCACTGGAGATTCTCAGGAGACTGCAATCGCTATCGGTATAACTGTGTTGATACATTCTGCTTTCAATAAGTTTTCAGAAAATGCCACCTAGTTTTGTAAACATTAGCTAGGAAATATGTTAATATGCAATTGAGATTATAAAACAACTTACTCATTTTTGTTCAAACTTATAAAAGATTCTTGGTAAACTAGACTTTATTTAAAAATGGATATTGAAAACACATTAGTAACTCATGAAATCATTTGTGTATTTATTCACAGAAGGGTAGTTGACCTCTTTAGCTTTATGATTCACTTACTGACAGGTGTAAATACTAGCTCAGGGAAGTAAAAGGAAAGACGAATTAGGTTTTTCTTTTCAGTTTAAGTGTGACTTTCGAAGCAGACGTGAACAGAAATACTAAGAGGTGGCTTGCTTTGTACGTCGTTCCCATCGGGCATGTGCTCCTCTTTGAAAGTTAGAGTTACTGTCACGAATGGAAGGTGGAGAGAAGCGTAAGCGCCAGTTTCTCCAAGTCTGTAAAGTATAAACTTCACATTTACCGAGCTCCGTTAATTCTGGTTTCAGTAATTTGTGATGGGTCTGTGTTAAAGGTTCCGAACATTGTTATCTTAAGAAGGGCCACAGATGTGCTGTTGGGAGGTTGACTTTTCAATGTGCACTTTGATCTGAATGGAGCTACATGACTGTGTGCAGCTGAATGTGCCACCAGCTTGTCTGACTTCAGTTACTTTGCTTATAATACATTCTAATTGTCATTAGACTTGAGTTGCTGAGCAGAAATGGATTAGTCTAGTTTTAATTTTTAGGGTTTGCTAGCTTAGGGACAATTCTGTATTCTTAAGTTTAAACAAAAATCTTGAGACCTCGCTATGAATTTCAGTCAGTTTTGTTTACCGGTTGTTTTCTCTGATTTCTAGATCTACTTTTCACATGTAAAAAGAAGCAAACAAGATAGTAAATGAGCAGAGCTTACTCACTCTTCAAGCAAAGAACTTTGGTTAATTATATTTTTGGTCTCCTTTTACTTTAGCTAGTCGTCTGGGATTGTATTCTAAAACTTCACAGTCCGTGTCTGGAGAAGAAGTAGATACAATGGAGGTCCAGCACCTTTCACAGATAGTGCCAAAGGTGAGTCTGCATGAGCAAACACTGAGAGCCATATCCTGAGCACCAGGCATTGTTCTTGTCTCCGAGAAACTGGTTTACTTGCAAAGGAGACATGCTCACCAAATTTGCAGATTCTGAACTGAAATTTCTTGGAAATAAACCATATTGTTATTTACGATGCAATCAATAGAAAAATATTGTAAAATCATTACTTGTAGTAAAAACTACATTTCCTGTAAGGAAAGTACTGTGGTAATCGAGGGCTTGTCTGTCTAAGTTAGCAGACGGATAGAGAACAGTGAGTGATTCTACTTACACTTTAGCTCTGTTTTTATTTTATCTTTGTTTGAGTTTGTTCGTACCTTTTAAGAAATTGAGGTGGTATTTGCAGACAGTAAAACATACGATTCTTGAGTTCTGTTCTGAGTTTGGGCAGATTCAAGATGTCTTTCAAGCATTGTCACCACTAGGGTACAGAGTAGTTCCTTTTTATCCCTCCGTTTCCTCATGGCCTCTTGTGTTCAGCTGCTTTCCTAGGTCTAGAGCTTGGCAGCACTGATTCCTGTATAGTCTTATCTCTTATTCAGTTCTGTAAGAATAAGACCCTATAGTGTGGGACTTCTGAATTTGATTCTTGATTCTTTGACATGCAGTGCTTTGGAGATGTCACTGTGTTGCTGTGTCTAAGTCCTCTCCTCCCACACCCCCTTAAACTGCTGAGCAGTGTTGGACTGTAGGGGTGTGTACTGTATCTCTTCAGCTCAAGGACAGTTGGGTCTTTTCAGTGTTTGCTGATAGTGAATGACTGTGTGTGCTAGTTTCTTTGTGAAAGTCAGTTTCCCTTGTGTAAATACCTGAGTGAAATGGAAACTTTGGGAAGTTCGTTGCATTGCATGGTATTTGCTAAGGCAAACACGTGAAGGAACGTTTCATTGAAGTGGACACAGGTGAAAGCCTAAGGCAGACTCATTTCACTGAAGCAGACACAGGAGAAGAGATGTTCTGCTAAAGCAAGCGTGTGAAAGGACACGTGATGAAGGAGTCTTTCTAAGGACAAATGGATTGGTTCACCTTACATTGCGTAGTTGACCTGCATTTCTCGAAACTCCCTAGAGAGAGCCACACCAAAAACCTGGTGGTGGTGTGCTGCAGTTTCTTACTGCTGCCTTCCGAGGACTTGGGCTGATTGGATGCATCAGCCTGGATGCACCATGGATGCATGGTGCTGAGACAAGACCCATGGAGGAGACCTGATGTTTGAAGGGAATATACATAGGCCCAATGGACTGTCACATGGAGGCTGAGCTTGGCTTGGTTACATTGCTAAAAGCTTCTTGATCTCGAGTCCTTGCTGATCTTCATTTCTCGGAGAAAGGCATAGCTGAGAACTTTCCCTGGTCTTCCAGTTGGCCTTGGTCCCTCCTGCTGACTCTTGCCTAGGCTGAGGCCTGGCTGTCTCCACTAGGTAGTGCCACCACTGCTGATTCGTGTTTGCTATCCTGACTACTGAACTGGACTGCTGGTGTTATCTGTGAAGTGTTTGCAAGTGGATTGAGCTGCCGATGCTAACCTGTGAACTGAACTGTTGATTTCCAGACAACACAGATGGGATTTGCTCCAAAAGCCCATTTCTAAACAGGTCCACTTCCCCTGTATCCTTTTTCCCCACTGCCTTTGGTGGGTGGTGGGCTAGAAGGGAGGTTAAAGTGTTCAAGAAGCATCATCATTGAATATAGGGCTTAAAAAACTTAAGGTCTCACACCTGAGTAGTTTCTGGGTCATACAGCTGATGACTTCTTAACTACCTAAGAAACTTCACATTGGGTGACAGGGAATGTGGCTACAGAGGTATTTAACTTGATAAAGTCTGGCTTAGCAGTGTTTACTTTCAGGGATCATGCTTGTGATTTTATTTAAGAAATCAGTCTAAACTAGGATTACAGAGGACTTTCTCTTAGAAGCTTATAGTTTTGGGACTTTTTATTTTAGCCAGTGATGACTTTGAATTTGAATTCTTACATACATTGTGGAGGTGAGAATTTGTTTTGTTTTGCATAGTATTTTATTACTCCAGTACCATCTGTTAAAAGGCTGCTAGTTTGGCATTGAAATACTTTTTAATCTTTGGTTCTAATGCTTTTGTAGCAAATTATTTTTAAGAAAACAAAAAAAGACCTTCCTGTTTTCTGTCCCACAGTAACTTCTTTAAAGGCAGATTTCCTTACATGAAGTTAGTTTTACTATCTGAGTATTTGTCATGGAGGCTTTTTAGAGCCTGGTTCTCATATACACAAGGCTCATGTGAAGTTGGACTCCGAGGAGTTGGGCAGCATTATTCTTCCATGTTGTTAATGTTTGGGTGTGTGTATTTATCTGTCCTTCAGCATAAGTACTTAACTTGGCATGTATTTGGTTAGCTCTTTTAGCCATCTGTGCCAATAATAAGTGTACTGCCTCTTTGATCTCAGTTTATACTTATAAGATGCCTTTTCATAATACAGAATTTTCTTAAATTATATCAACATCTTAACAGCTTTTATATCTACATATATATCTTTATAATATTTTTTCTGATTAGATAATTTTTCAGTAATAGTATATGCTTATTGTGGAAAATTGAGCAGTAAGTTACAAATTATACTATTGGTAATCTAATCTAGACACTCAGAAGTTATGTTCCCACATAGCACATTAACATGATAAGTTAACCCACTGTAATTTTACAATATGTATTTAACAAAAACATAGTTTGTACTTTATATATTCAGAAACATGAGTCATTTTATGTAACTTTTGCATTTCTGAAATCATAAGTTACTACTTGAGAATATATGCCTTTAATGGCTACACTATATTTTGGGTGGCTGTCTTCTATGCATGAATGTATAAATACCTGCTATGTATGTGTTTAGCCAGTTTCTTATGTTTTAGCATATGTATTTTTAATGTGAATAATATTTTAATGATAGCAACCAGGAATGCATATATTATACATATCTTATTTGTAGTCACTTTCTAGAGGATGGCTTAGTAACTCCACTTGACTTTTTTTTTTTTTTTTAAGCAATTAGTAGACTATGTAGCACAAGTTTTGATTTTCGAATAAGTGAGGAAATAATACATGTTCCAGGTCTGTTATTTCTAGGGTTTTGACAAATGGGTGTTTACTTTGCCCATCATCAGTATTATGCAGGTCTGTCCTGTTGCTTTATGATGCCCTTGCTGTTTCACTAACTTGTTCTTTGCTTTAAGAGTGTAATGGAGTTGAAGTGATACCGTAAGTGGCCTTTCCAGGCCGGCTTTTGGACCAAGCCATATGCATTTTTATTCCACCATGTCCTTTCCTGGCTAGATGGCCTGCTCCCTGTGACTCGTACTTGAATGTATGACTGACACTTTTGAAGGGCTCTTGCTTTCTTCCATGGCTCAGAGCCATTGAGAGTGGGTGATACTGATACTGGAGCCCACAACTATACCTTACAGATGCATTATCTGGTCTGTAGGCCTGCTTTAGGGACAAATATGTGTGGTGATATGTACCACATGTAAAAGACCAACGAATCATTGTCTGTTTGATTGTGATGGATCTGCTTGCTCTGAAAGTGGCTGCTTCTATTTTTGAGATGAAGTCAGAAGCTTTGAAATGTTAAAAACTTTATAATAAGTAATAGAAGTAGTTATTACATATCAATAAATATGCTAGTATATAAAAGAGTACATCTTCAGTCAGACAGTACCAGGCTTTTTAGTTTTGGTAACCTAGGATAGTTACAGCGAAGTGTCTTGCCAAGTTTGAATATAAATTATGTGGAACAAAGCACAGGGCGGAGCATTAGTTCTGTCAGTTTTTATTTGAATGTGTTGTATCGCTTACAGCCTTGCCAAATATGTAGGTTGAGATTTTAGTACAGCATATGCTTCATGACTAATTTCTGAATACTTAGATTTCAACATATGCAGGTACAAGTATGTTTTGAGTATATGTGTAGCTTAGTTCTTTGAAGACACATATAAATGTTAAAGGGAGCCCACCAGGCATGACCACTCAGACACCATTTATATAGCCAGTTAAAAGTCTATTCCAGCCAACTGGGACTGTACTCAGGCATTCATGTCCTAAGTGTAGCATCAGGTGTTTAAGGCAAGGGGTTTAAAGGCAAAATCCATGTCCTGGTATCTTGCTTGGTAGCTTCAGGGGAAGGTTTTGCAGAAGCATGCAGTTTAACAGAAGCTAAGATGATTTAGCTGGGGCATCTTGACCTTGGTATCCTAGAATAGAGTTAGATCATTTTCCATGGGATTCTCCATCAAGGGACCACATTTTAGTGAAACCCAAAATGGCCTTAGCTAAAATACTTGATGGAAGAACCTATGCACTATCTGAATAGAGGTTGAACTTTATTCTTAATTGAAGAATAGTCTCCATATATGTGTCATGTGATTCCTGGACCCATAGGACATTGGGCATAATCAGTAATGAATGCTGGAGTTCAACTGAATCTTTTCTCTAAGAAAATATTGTTCTCCTGGCTTCAGACTTTAAAAACAGGAAGCAGGAGTAGTGTGTAACAGTGCTGAGTGAACCTGATGTACCTCAGGTTCATCAATGATGATGTATTGGCATGATGATGATGTTCACCTGATGTATTGGCATACATCTCAGGAGCACTGAAGGTCAGGGGAACCTTTGCCATCATGGAGAGCATGACTTAAAAAGGAAAGTGAAGACGAAGGAAAGGGGAGGAGAGCTAAGAAGGGAGAGCATGGGGTGTGAGTGCTCACTGTTCCTTAAATGTCAGGAAAACTCTGATCAATGACAAGAGAGAACCTAAAGAATTTGTGGGGTGGTAAACTCAAGCAAGTCAGTCAGGGTTTATCAGTTCATCTATAGTAAAACAGTAGGGTTGCTTCTGGACACAGATGGGTGGCAGGGGTGGCAGGGTTTCCTTTGGAGAAGGAAATGGAGTTGTCTCCCGAGAACGTGACTGGAAGCGGGCTTGGACTGGAGGAGTGAGGAGGGAACTCTAACAGCAAATAGTCCTCCAGGGCTTTAGAGAAGAATGGCTTTTAGGTGCTGCAAAGATTGTCCGTGATGCTGAAACCCAGATGTCTGGGAAATGAGAGGGTGGAAGATTGGGAACATGAATGCTTACAGTTAGAAGTATGAACTCGTGACATTTGCATCTGTGATCCTATGAAGGGGAATAGGGTCATGCCAATTGACTCCCCTTCTTCACCCCCCAGTGGGACTGTGTTAGAGGCTGTAGGCTGGCAGTGTTCACTAGACAACTTCGGATACAAAAAGGTGAATCTTAAGGACACAGACACTGCTCTGGCTGGCATCAGGGCACAGTGAAGGATTACATAGACAATCATGAAAAGACATTAATTCTGGTGGAGAAATTTGATCTTTAAGCAGCTTTGAATTACAGTTAAAGAGAGGCTTGTGAATTATTTCAAATCAAGAATGAGTACCTACGTGACACTGTAAAATGACTGCCCAGCCACTGGGAAGCAGGCGTTCTTCTCTGAGACAGACCGTAGAGAAAGCCTGCTGTATACCAGTTGGGAGGACACAGATGAAGAAAATATTTCCCCGTTTTCATTTCTGAAATACTCCAAGAATAAAGCTGCTTTTTCTTCGTAGCCCTACCCAAATTCTATACATAAGGTTATGACTTGTTTAGATTGTTTGGTCTGTAATTGACACACCCTTTTCTTTGGTAAAGGGTGAATCCTGCATGAGGTGGATGTTGGCACATATATGACATTGATTAATTTTAGTCTTTGTGCCAAATTAAGTTCTTAAAAATGTCACTACTTAGAAATACTGCTACTTGTTAACATTGGGGATTTTTAATGTATTTGTGCTTTAACAGGTTGCAGTGTTTTACAGAGCAAGCCCAAGACACAAGATGAAAATTATTAAGGTGGGTGCCTGAAAACCAAATTATCTTAAATTCACTCTACAGAATGTTTTAATGTGTCTTCTGTTCATTACAAAGAGTATTGATAGGATATCAAAGTCCAAAGTATTGTGAGACAAAACTTACAATTCTGGAAGAGCTTGACAGAGTAACAGTTTAGTTGGCATAGGAAGTTATAGAAGGAAACTAAAGTATTTTCTAGTACAGCCTCTTTACACAGAGTGTAGAAGTGTACCCTGGTAGGGCTAAGTGATCCCAGTGTAGACAGTCATAGTTAGACACCGTGTAAACAAATGTAAGACAGGTGTTTTATGAGAGTGAACAGTGTAAAGTGTGTCATCAAGTAAGTTTTCATTATGTGGAATGTTCCACAAATAAGTGAGCTGAATGTTATACACCAATTCCACTTGCATGTCAGCAGGCTTAGGAAGGTTTCAGTGTTGGCTGCTGTCTTGCATAATAATGCCTCATTGACCCGGATGTTGTTGTGTACTGTTTGATAAGCAGGTTAGTTATAGTAGCTAGTCATTGTAGAGGTGAGAGCTTCTGAGTTTAGAGGTTGTTGACACTTTAGGGTGGGTTATTTGTAGCTAGGGGTGGTAGGGTTTCATCCTTAGATCCTACTCTGTAAATGCCAGTGCCATCTTACAGCTCAAGACAGTCAAATCCCCACATTGTTATTGTTCTCCGAAAGACAAAGTACCCCTAGTTATAAACCATTGCATAGTCGACTGTCACACTTCAGATAGACAGTTCTCTTGGATGGAAATATTTTGTAAGCTTTATTTTATAAAGACTTTCATGTATTGAAGTTGACTGAAAAATGAGGTTATATATGTATTTAATCTTAATTTTGTGAAAGATGGTTGATAATGCTTACCTCTTTATCTGATTTAAAAAATCAGAATAATTCTCCTTGCTTTACTTCTCTTCTGCTTCTCTTTAGTCTCTACAGAAGAACGGGTCAGTTGTAGCCATGACAGGAGATGGGGTAAATGATGCAGTTGCTCTGAAGGCTGCAGACATTGGAGTTGCGATGGGCCAGACTGGCACAGATGTTTGCAAAGAGGCTGCAGACATGATCTTGGTGGATGATGACTTCCAAACCATAATGTGAGACATTCGTTCCTCTCCTTCATGCGTCTAGACCTCAGACAGTTCAGCTCAGAAAGACTTGGCAGTATGTGGCAGATTAAAACATTTTTTTGGGATAATCTTATTTTATGTAATTCAAGAGAAAAGTATTTGTGTAAATGGAACAGACATAATAAATGATGAAATATTTTGGAAGTGCCAGCCAGTTGGCACATTTTTCTGGGCATAGAATGATGGTACAACAGTGACTCTTGCTCCAAAGTCTTTATTGTAGTTAAATTGAAGTTACAGGAGACATTATGTCGCATTAAAAGTCGAGTTCACATTCATGTTATTTTGTCATATTAGTAAGTGTTCTTGTTGCCCTCATTTCATGATACAGCCTCTTAGCTCTGAATGCCTTTGCTACTCAGTTGTACTGCTGGTGGTGGAGGTCTGTGCTTCTTACCGTCCACAGCCTGTGACTGACCCGAGCTTCACTCCTTGCGGTGATAAATTGTAATCGAGTCCTGCCCTGCCGTATTACTCGCATGTGGAACGCAAGACTTCATTCATTTGTGAACTTTTTGCAAGGAATGAAGTATTTTTCCTCCCATTCTTGAAGTTATCTAAAAATCCCAGAGGGTGTGGTTATTTTATGAATGCACCTTTTCCTAGACTCAGCCAAGTGAATGCAAGAATTCTTCAGTAAATTTTTATAAAGCACATTTTTTAAATTCTTCACGGCATATTAATGTAGTTATGTAGGACAGTAGGTAAACTCCATAATTCTTACATAACTCATTGCCATTAAATTTTTGACAGGTGTTAATTTAACCTAGAAATAGGAGCCATGAAGGATAGAGAATGTCATTGTTTTACTATCAGAAATGTGTAATATTATTTTGTGTGGAGAGAGATAATACATGGTTTTTATGTTGGTATTTTAAAAGATTTATTTTTAATTACACGTGTGGGTGTACATACTGGTGCAGATGCCCATGGAGACCAGAGTCGACAGTTCCCCTCAAGCTGGAGTTAGAGATGGTTAGGAGCTACTTGGCATGGGTGCTGGGACTAAAACTCAGGTTTTCTGCAGGAGCAGTGTGCCTTCTGAGTACTGAGCCATCACTTCAGCCCTATCAGGGTTTTTTTTTTTGTTTTTTTAAGAGAATTTGAATATTGTATAATGAAAATAGTTTAAATAGTGCTCAGTTCTCTGGTAAAAATATTTAACTGGTAATTTAATGGCAAATGGTAATTAAATGGTAATAATATTTAAAGTTTTTGCAAGTGCTAACTGTAATTTGATTGGAAACTTAGTTTCAAAATGTATAGGCATATTTTATGTGATATTTTCTTATTTGTTTATTTTTAAATTTCAGGTCTGCAATAGAAGAGGGTAAAGGCATTTATAATAACATTAAAAATTTTGTTAGATTTCAACTGAGCACGTAAGTTTGCAAGAACTTTTACCCATAGGTCTTCTAGAGAAATTATTTGAAAAGTAAAATTATGACCTGTATTCTTGAAAATTGCCTATTAGTAGTTTTCTAAAAAGTAAAAAGCTATTAGTATAGTGTATAGGTCACACGATTTATTACCAATTGTGTAGGGATGATTTAAAATATATAATAGGAAATGTGTAAACAATGGGTAGATACTTTGCTGTTCTGTATAAGTGACTAGGACTTTGACATTTGAAGGGATACTGCAAACAGTTCTCATGATTACTGAGGGATACCTGCATAGACTTCTGGGATTTATTTAATTGGTCTTAAAATTAAACGGGGATGTGTCTGGTCTCAGCAATGTTTCTTGGTTATCTTTTTCTCAAAATAGGATAGATTTTCTGTAGCCAAAAACTGGTTAAATAATTTTGAAAGTGTTGTTTTGTAGGTTTAAGAATCTTTCATCTGGGCTTGGTGGCACATGTCTGTAATGGCAGTGTTCTAGAAGGCGGACGTAGAAGACTCCCCAGAGGCCCAGTCTGTATTACTCAGAGCCTCTGTCAGAATTAGAAGGTCTTAACTACCTTTGCTGTTGTTGCCTAAGCATTAAAAAACAAAACAAAACAAAACCAAAAAACCCCAAAACTTTTTGTTGTTAAAATACTCTTAGCTTGCTAATCAGGGTGACTTGCACTTTTGATCCCAACACCTGGGAGACCAAGTAGATTGTTGAGCCAACCCAGTCTATATTAGGGAGACCCTGGGCTACAGTGTTAGACTTACTTTCAAAAAACAAAAAAAAAATGTTAGCTTCTTAACAAAATATTCATATGACTGAAGTATAGGTCAGCTGAATTAATAGGATTACTTTTAAATATGTAGAATGTTATTTTTCTTTTGTATGTGTATGTAGTAAACGTGTTTGTGGATATGCACATATTTCTGCATACATGTATGTGCTTGCATGCAGAGCTCAGGTGTTGACATTGGATGTTTTTCTCAGTCATCTCTTACCTTAAGTCTTGATAACATTGAACCTGGGGCTCACTGATTAGCCCGACTGGCTACCCAGCAAGCTGCTGGGACCTTCCTGTCTCTACCACTCCAGCACTGCGAATTATAGGTGTGCACTGCTGTCCTAACTTTTCACTTGGTTTCTGAGGATCTAAACTTAGGTCTGCATGCTTCTTCAGCAAGTATTTCACCAACTGAGCTGGCTCCCAGCCCCAGTAACATGAGACTCAAGTGCTAGTAAATGTCTAAAGTTTATTGCGCTAATTTCTAAATGACGCTTTTTCAACAGGAGTATAGCAGCATTAACTTTAATCTCATTGGCTACGCTGATGAACTTTCCTAACCCGCTCAATGCAATGCAGATTTTGTGGATCAATATTATAATGGATGGACCCCCAGCTCAGAGGTAAGTGTGTATTCATGAATGGAGAAGACAAGGCAGGTGTGAATAAGACATTTCAGACCTTCCTCATGGCTTTCCAGCAACGTGCTTCTTAGACATTGTCACGTGTGTATATCATTTCTTCTTTTTGGTTGTCCATTCATTCATTGTAGCTCTGATCCTTTATACTATGTGAGGTGCCAGCGTTTGGATAAGAACAGAGAGGGAATAATCACAGTTCTTGTGTTTAGGACATAAGCTATGTTCTAAGAACTGGGTGTAATGGAGAAATTTCCTGTAGTCAGTTTGAACACATTACTAATACACTCAGTCACCACTAATGAACTGGTGTTGCACTGAGGGAAGAAATCAAAGGTGCCTCCCTTACCCTGCCTAGTTATTGTTATTTAACTGAGAGTGAGCCAACATTTAAATTGTCTGCTTCACTCTTCCTGTGTCTTCTGTTTTCTGTCATGTATGCCTGCCTGAAGGCTGTCTTGTGTCGCTGTGTGTCTGTTTCTGTGTCTGTTCCTAATAAAGGGCCCTTTTCTTGAACAGCATGGAAGGCGTCACACATGGAAGGAATGAGGGATACGTTAGAGTAGTCTTAACTAGAGCTTTACCTGGAATTAAGTCACTGACGTAACTGACCCAGACAATAAACAAACTCCACTTTCAGCACTTAAGGATATCTGTTTCATAGGGTCACTTTCAGTCTATTTGCTGTTTCCAGCAAAGGATTATAACGAACTATAAATACATACAAGAAAACACACGTATAATACTCTGGGTCAGGGGCATGGAAAAGTATGCAACTTAAGGTTACAGTTGCATTAGCTTATGCTATAAAAGTTGATTACATGGGAAATCCAAGACAAGATTGATTGGTTTTGTTATTGTTCTCTTAAACACAGGTTACATATGCTTAGTACATAGCCGGATTCCAGTTGTAAGTCACTGACTGAGGTCTAGCAAAAGTTCCAGTCTTTTAGTTTGTAAGAGATGCGTTCATAATACTGCATCAACACCATCTCCAAGTTCGGTTTCATATCTGAGTTCTGTTTAAGAGCCTTGGTAAAATATGTGTTCAAAGATTTCAGTGCTCTTTTATTTTTTTAGTACTATGGCAGTTGACTGAGATCTGTTATGGCCATCACAGTAAACCTCCCAATCAAAGATATCCTTGCATGAAATACATTTTTTTCTTGGTAGGTTTTTAAAAATCAATTTATATGTAAATAAAATTGGGTTTTTGTTGAAAGTTGGCCAGCAAGTGCTCGTCTTTCTTGCCAAGTGCACAAGTGTAAGTGTTGGGAAGGCGACAGATCAGTACTTGCTTCCTCTTGCCTTCCTTTCCTCTCTTCTCTTTGTCCCCTACTTCCTTCTTCCTGCTAGTTGGCGTTAGAGACATCCGCCAGCATGTCCAGCAGTGGTAATTTTCAATCATAAGCAGTGATTTCTTTATGATTCAACATCTTGTTTTCAAAAGAAAGCATTTAATTTACTAGATAATTTATGCTAGTTAGGTTGTAAAAGTAAGTGTAGAGAACATTTCTAAGTTCTTTGTTTGTTCTCTTTGTTTTGAAGCCTTGGAGTAGAGCCAGTGGATAAAGATGTCATTCGAAAACCACCTCGAAACTGGAAGGACAGCATTTTGACAAAAAACCTGATACTTAAAATACTTGTTTCATCAATAATCATTGTTTGTGGGACTTTGTTTGTCTTCTGGCGAGAGGTATATTCACTGGATAAACTGCTGTGTTACCATGCATCTATGTAGTCAGATTCTTAGTAATTTTGGTGTGTTGTACAGATGATTGACAGGTGAAGTCCTCTCTGAGTGAAAAGCACAGGTTAAGAGAACAAAAGCTGAGGTCATTAAGTATTTGGTGCAGTATCATGTACATGGAAATTTGGGCAGAATAAGAAAATCTAAGTCCTTGCATAGCAATGTTCTTATGAGACCTTTGTTTTTTAAACTTTCATGTAGACTAACTATATTTGTTCACTAGGTGGTCTGTAGAAAATTCAGAAAGATTTAATGTTTAGAGTGAAGCTGTTTCATTTTAAAAGCATGCAGTGTTTATCTATTTTATTCAGCCACTAAGAAATAAACAAACAAAAAGTCATTTTGTCTTTCTTCTTGGCAGCTTCGAGACAATGTGATAACACCCCGAGACACAACAATGACTTTCACTTGCTTTGTGTTTTTTGACATGTTCAATGCACTGAGTTCCAGATCTCAGGTATGCTCAAATTTAATTCACCGCTTTGTGAAGAATAACCTTTCATAGGAAGCATACGGAAAATATGGATATTTTAGCTATGATTTTTGTAGCCACAGATTACAGTGCCATATATTTTTCTATAAAGATGTGCCATGGTCACCAATAAAGACAGGCATTTGATATCAGATGGTGTCCAATCTTCAATTATTAGCTACAGGATATATTTAGACTAACGTAGGACAAACTTCATGGGTCTGTAAACGTGATATTAGTCTCATTTTAGAAAGCCTATGTATTCCTTGTCACATCTGTCATGGTATCAAAGTTTAGGAGTCTTACTTTTTTCCTTTCCATGTTGTACATTAATCTATGTTTGCATTTTCTTGTTAGAAAATAATATGCTAGCATTAGAACCCGGGGTACTTTCTGAGAGCATAGTGTCCTTGAAAACTAGTTTTGTTTGCATGGCCATTTAGTGCAGTTTCAAAATGCTATGTGCACTCCATTTTCTTTTTGGCACCCAGAGGTCTTTTACCCTTTGAATGCCTTTGAGTCCTTAACTGTTGTTAGCAGTTTTCACATTAGAGCTTACCAAGTACAGTCATTTATCACAAGACTACTTTAGAAGCTAGTACTTGTGTCTCTTTTATGAAGGGCAGTTTTAACTTTTTTTATGCACACATAATTACGTGTATTTGTTGAGTAAGAGTTTTGGGTTGTATACCTCAGTAAGTGGATCGAAAAGAATTCATAATATATGATTAAAATTAATTAATACTTTGGGGGTACTCTCTTAGTTGATGTTTTATTTCTGTGACACTCTGACCAAGGCCACTCAGCAGTTGGGGCCTATGTACAGAGGACATGGTGGAAGGCAGACATGATGCTGGAGAACTAGCTGAGGCTCTACCCTAATCCACAGACAGGGAGAGGGTGGAGGGAGGGAGAAAGGACCCACCCCCAGTGACAGGATCCTTGCAAAAAGGCCACACCTACTCCTTCTCAAATAGTGCCACTCGGAGTGGAAGTGGTGACTGAGCATTCAAATAGATGAGCCTGTGGGCCATTCTTGTTCAAACCGCCACAGGCCAGGAAGTGAGTTTTCTTTTTATGGACTCATTGTTATTGATTCTCCTTCCGAGAACGTGCCCTTTTTTCTTTGCTTTTGTTTTTTGAGATGGCCTCTCTGTATACCTTAAGCCAGCTTTGAACTTGAGCTCCTTCTATACGTGAGACCTGAGATCACAGGCATGCACCACTATGGTGTGCTTGAGCAACCCTTCTTTCATGTATGGGTGGCACATGTGTGGAAGGAAGGCTATGTGTGCCTGTGCATGCACTCCTGGAGGCCCAGGTAAAGCTGTCTTTCTGTACTAAGTTCCAGTCTAGTTTTTGAGTCTTTCATTGAACCTGGAGATCATGGGTTGGCAAGATTGACTGGGCAGTGAGCCCCTGAATCTTGTGTTTCCACCTACCAAGGCTGGCTGAAATTAAAGCTAGCCCTGTCACTCTTGGCTTTTCCGGGGGGGGGGGGCGGGGGGGATCGAAACTGCCCAGCCTGTAATTATTTTCCTTTAATCTTAAATAAAATATCATGACATCATATCCCCCTTTTTGTTCCTCCCTTTAGACCCTCCCGTGTGCCCTTCCTCCAGGCCTCCCTATCCCACTGCTCCCTTTCAAATTGATGGCCTCTTTTAGTTATTCATTGTTATGTACATATATAAACGTAGAAATACATAAATATAACCTGTTACATTTAATTTTCTATTGTTTGGGAACTATATATATATATATATATATATATATCTCCAATCTACCGTTGTTCATTCCTTTCCTCCTTTCTCTCCAATCTTCCCTCATTGCCTGCCCCTTTCTGCACTTCCTTTGCTTGTTTTGAAACACTCGCTGAGCCTGCATAGTGTTGCCCATCCATCCTTGGCCTTAGGACAGTCTTACTTGAGCACGGCTAGTTTCTCAGGCCCACACCGGTGAGGAAAACGTACTCTTTCCCCCAGCAGCCGTCTGTCGCCAGCAGCTTCCCATCTAGGCTGGGGACCTCATGACCCATTCTGTCCAACTGAGGTTTAGCTGGCAGGTTCTTGTACAGGCCTTGTGCATGCAGTCAGTTGCATATAAGTGCGTATGTGCAATGTCTCTGATGTGTGCAGCAGCCCCATCATATCAGAAAATGCAGTTTTGCTACAGGCATCCACTACTTTTGGCTCTCAGAATCTCCCCTCACCTTTGATCAATAAAAAAGTTGTGTTAGAATTTATCCTTAGTGTATATGGATTTTACAAAACTAATCATGTTAAGGCATTTTGTGGTTTGACATGATAGAATTCAGTGATACGGATTATTCAAAACTGAACCAAGTGTAACCACAGTGACATTTCTGTGACCAGGGTGGAATAATTGGGACTCTCTGTTTTGCCAACAGACCAAGTCTGTGTTTGAGATTGGACTCTGCAGTAATAAGATGTTTTGCTATGCAGTTCTCGGATCCATCATGGGGCAGTTGCTTGTTATTTACTTCCCTCCTCTTCAGAAGGTTTTTCAGACCGAGAGCCTAAGTATACTGGGTAAAGAAAATGCTGTGTGTCATTATTGCTGTATCCTTAAAATGTGTCTGTCGTAGTGAAAAGCTCTTTTCAGTAGGAAAGAGAAACGACTGATGGGACTTGTAACAAGGTCTTTTGTGTTTGCATCTCAGGACATTTAGGGGAAAACTTGTTCATTTACTTGACTCCTCTCACCTTGTGTATGTTATCAGTTGTTATAAATTCATATTTTGTGATTCTGAAATATAGCAACTCGCAAAACCTGTTGTAGATTAATTGTAGTTTATATCATTATATTTAAAAATATGAAGATTTCTATCATGAAATTAGAGAACTTTAGCTCACTGAAAAATTGTTCTTAAAACTTAATCATTTTAAAATAAACTTAGTATCCCACTGTTCTTATTAACACACCCTCATTTCAATCTCCGTTTGACTCAGGAGACATTAGCTTTTATAATGTTTCTGAGGTAATTATTATTCTTTTACATGGCTTGCGTTAAATATGTGGTACAAGGGTAGGGTGGAGCTCGTTGGTAATGTTTCACTGGTAAGCCAAGGCCCTTGGTTTGATCCAGCAGTACAAAAGCTCCAGTTTTTTTAGGCAATAAATAAGGAGTAGAGAGTATGAACCCTGTTACAAGACAGTCTTCTAGGCTTGGAAAATACCATTGGAGACTTCACCACTTCTTGAGTAGTGCTTTGCAAAAGCCTTGAGATCTATCAAAGAGGAAACCCTTGGCATTACTTTTAAAAGGTACTTTTGTGAATCTTAGGGTTCAGGGAAAGTCATCACAGAATTTGTGTTCTAGTTCTGACTTCTCCGTTAGCTCTGTGACTTTGAGCTTATTTGAGATTTATCTTTTATACATATTTTTAAAGTGTTATTGTGTGTGTGTGTGTGTATGTGTGCAGGCACTTGTGTCACAGCTCATGTACAGAGGTCTGAACAACTATCAGAGATGCTTTTAATCTTCCCCTGTGGGTTCCGGGATTGGGCTCGGACGGTCCAACTTGCCCAGCAAGGCTCTTATCTTGGAGCCAACCTGCTTTCCCCTCATTTCAACATTAACTTACCGAATGATCAGTGTATTCTAAGGTGTAAGCTGCTGTTACACCTTTCAAAGACTTGTAACACTCAGTTCATTTTCTCTTACAGATCTGTTGTTTCTTTTGGGTCTTACCTCGTCAGTGTGCATTGTGTCTGAAATTATAAAGAAGGTGGAAAGGAGCAGGGAAAAGATCCAGAAGAATGCTAGTGCAGCATCATCGTCTTTTCTTGAAGTATGATGCATATTGCATTTTTTTTTTATTTGCAAACTAGGAATTGCAGTCTGAGAATCATTTAGAAGGGCAAGTTCAAGAGGATAATGAAGATTTAAGGACTTTTAAACTTTCCATTGACTAAAAATGACCATTAGCGTTAAAGACTTGATTTGAACCTTGTTGGTAGTCCCAAATGAAATTATGCAACTTTGAATAACATGTTCCTTGATTTGAATTGGCTTTTGCAATTGAGTGGAACTTCAACATATGGGCAAGTACTGAATTAAAAAAATACAAAAGGCAAAACCTGAACCACCTTCTGCACTTAAAGAGTTATAATGTACAAATACACTATCTGTCTTAGATGGATATAAATATTTTTTTTTATTTTTAAATATTGTACTATTTATGGTTGTGGGGCTTTCTTACTAATACACAAATAAACTCAATCATTTAAAGGCATTCTCTATGGTCTAGAAATTGCCAGGAGTGCCATATCTCACCTACCGTGTTTCCTGCAATGTAAGCAGCTGATACCTTGTGCTACCATTTTTTTATTTCAAGTTGTTTTTTTTTTGCACAGGATGTGACCACTGTCTAATCACTGTTCTTTTCTTTCTTTTTGTGACTGAAAAGCATATACTGCAATTGAAGTAAATGTTTGCTCTTCTTAGTAAGTGTAAATGGTTGTTTGGTTTTTTTTTGTTTCTTTTTGTAGTTTGTTTTGTTTTTCATAGAGGTGTGAGACTTTGATCTAGCAGAATTAGTTCAGGGCTGGTTTTGGTATTACAGTTAGAGTAATTGTACTTAACACACAGTCAGAGAGTCAGAAACAATTAAGGCTGGGTTGGAATTTAAAACATTATATTAACATGTCCTTGTTTAGTTTAACACAGGTCTGCTTTGTCAGTATCATCTTGTCATTTCTTCTTTATAAATCAAACACTTCAGCTGAATAATTGGCCTTTATTACTGTTTCATATTTGTATTTTTATGTCTATTTCTTAGAGAGTATAGACTAGTATACTGACAAAATAGAAAAGTCCCAAACTCAGAGAGATGGCATATGAACCAGGGTGTACATGGGAAGATCCTGTGCAGGCCTTGCTCCTCCAATCCTCTAGGAGCTGCTTTGGTCTAGACTGTAGCACAGCCCTGAGTCTTGTCTCTTCTACCATTTGTTGTGCTGTCTTCTACTTCATTCAGTATGCTTGGGAAATAGATGGGTTTGCTTTGTGTAACGCCATCAGTTTTTATAAAGCTTGACAAAATAAAGGTAAGTGTTGAGTTTTGTATTTCATAACCTGTCAGAATTAACTGTTCAGAATTAAGCTTGTTCAATATTACTGGTGAATGTTAACACTTATGTGCTGTCATTGATAGAACTCTGTTGTTTGAGTCTGTACTACTAAAGCATGAGCATAAGGAGCCAGGATGTCTGCACTTTGTTCTTACTCTTTCAGGCTCAACTGTCAAGTGTACATTGTTCTGTCTGATTAGGTGGAACGTGAAATCATTGTCTAACCAACTCTTAGAGATTTGATGTCTCATAGCAAAATTTTATAATGGTTTTTTACATTCTGTTCCAGACTTGAAAACTACATATTAAGTGCATATTCTGTCTTGTTTGTTTTACATTAGAGGTTGAGAATATGACTCATGAAATGAATGTGCCTATCTTTTCACTTGGTATTGAACTATAAAAATAAAATGAGTTTTCATAAGTTCACTAATGACTTCCCAGTTAGTATTGTTAATTTTAAAATTATAACTGTAGATGCTGAAAGATATAGAAAGTTTTGTAGTTTTGAAAAAATATGTGGATACAGATCCAGATTTCAATTTTCCAAATTTTATTAGTCCAAATTAGGATGGATCAGTTAACTGTGCTAGCATCTAAGTGTCAGTTTTCACTCAGTCTCCTTTTCCTAGGACTTCTTGCTGGCTGCTCCCTTTGATTGTTCCCTCCCATTAGGACTACTTCTTTAAGTTATAGGAGCTAAACATCAAAGAAGAAAAGAGATGACCTTGAAATAAATTCACCAGTCAGGTAGATAACTCTCAAATGCTAAAAGCTGAGCACAGCTGTGCTGGGCACCAAGACATCCTGCGGGGAAGTAACAGTGAAGTCCTACAGCCCAAGGAGCCCTCCCTTAGGACATGGGATTTTTTTCCAGCTGCATTAACTGTCTGAGGACATGCTGTTTTTCACATTTTACATCACTCACCATACATCTGGTACAATGGGAATCTTTCTGAAATTGCTTTAAATTTGGATCTCTCTGGTGTAGTATGTAAGTAAATTGAGTTTTGTTGAGACGTAAAATAGATTCTCACTGAAATGAATTGGTAACAGTAACTATCCCATTTGTGAATTAATTAACATTACACTGCTTTTCTTCCTCTGTTGCCTGACAATTTTTGTGCAGTTTGTTTGGCTCCAGTGACTCATCCAAGAAGTGAGATGAATTGATTATATTTAAAATGTAGTCCCCAACTGTACTGGGAATACACTGATATTCTTGCCCTTCCGTACTTCTTGGATAGGAAAATCAGATGATAAAACTGTTAAAAAGCTATTTTATCAATGTTAATAGTGATCTTTGTATATTTATTTTAAAAGTATATATATTAAAATAAATACAGCGCACAGTTCACTTTGGCATTTGAAAATCTTTGAAGTGGCTTTTTAGACGAATCTCTGATCTACATAGCAAGTGGTATGTGTACATTAACATGAGGATGTAAAATATTAATCCCTTTTGGTCTGTGGCTGAACGGATTATCCTGGTGAGTTCAGTTGGCTGATGTGACTGTTGACTTCAGTTAAGACTCAGGTTTGATGGTCTGACTTTGGTTTGTAGTTGCCATAGTTGGTTACTGCTGGTAACGGATAATATGCTGATTTAGCAGACAATTTTCTGTAAACATTGTTACAGTGTTAGGTTTATAAATACGTATTTAGCTCTAGGAAGCTTTTAGTTCTCACACTGGAGGACAGTTTGAAATACACCGCCTAAAATATTACAATGAATGAAGGAGAGAAATGACTGTGGGAGAAAATTGCCAAAGAACCTTCCTAGGACTAGTAGCATATAACTAAGTCCTTCAGTTGGGAAGTTCCAGCCAAAAGGCAAGGGGGCTTTGCAGCTGAACAGTAGTGTTCACAAAGGGGATGGTGGGAAGTGGAAGGAACACTGAAACCCACAGAATTCCTGCTGTTAAGGCTGTAGATGTATTCTGAACAGCTAGAGTTGGGCTGGAGATGGTGTTTAACTGAGGCATGCTGGAAGATAATGATTTTGAGGTATTGAGACAGTAACACAAGCTGAGAAAGAAGGCCTTAGTGAGACATGGGCTCATTTGAAATGAGAAGCTCATGGTGTCTTTGGGGTTTACAAAAACAATAGAGTGAGTGGGCTGGTGAGAAGGCTCAGTGGGTAAAGGAGCTTGCCTCTACTCCTAAAGAACCCCCATGGTGGAAAGAGGACAGACTCCACAGATGCTTGCTGGCCTCCTTGCATGTGTCATAGCACCTGTGCTCCCATGTGTACGCATATACAAGTAATCAATAAATGTAATAAAGCTCAGCTTGACAGAACAGGAGTCTAAGATGTTTGGCAAGCAGATGAGTACATTAAAAAAGCAGCACTAGAAACCTTGTAGTTTCCTTTGCTACAAAGCTTTCAAATGGAATCTTTTGTAAGGCCATCAACTGGAAACACTGGTCTGAACCATCCAAGGCACCTTTTTTGTAGTATTTGTAGTTAGATTCTCCTCGTAGGTGAGCAGGAGAGAATGAATGAATGAATGTGTGTCTATGAATCAGAGAGCTTGGATAATGAGTTGTGGCAGGAAAGTAGAGCTCTGTTTGTTATCATCCCAAGGACCTTTGCCTCCTCTCACACAGTACTGCAGCACTATGTCCAGTCTTTGGGACAGTGTTCATTAGCCTTAGATTTGAAAATTCAGATTTTGCCTGAGTCCAGCAGAGACAGCTTTAAGATGGCTCTAGATGGCTGGAAAGGGGAAGGGGTATGTATTTATTTGTGATGGTTCTACTGTCAAGGGAAAACACTGCTATTAAATTGAGGGGGAAAATGTAAAGTTTCATCTTCTAGAAAATGTTAGAAAGTCAAACCCAAGTCACTTTGTTGATAATCCTAGCCAGAAATTCGTCAAAAGAACTTTTATTGGGTGGTTTATTTCTAGCATTAGAACTCTGGCAAAATGTTTGTTTTAGAAACACTTTAAAAGTTACAATCTAATCTTTTCCTGTTGGAAGCATATTAGTTGAAAAGTGGCATTTTGGTGCCATCTTATGGTCATAAAAAATTACTATGCCTTGTCTAGTTAGTCTACGTCTTCTAGTCATAATGTGGATGAGGCTAGTGAGCAAGACCTATAAAACATGCACGAAGCAGTATGGGACAAGTTACTGTTACATAGCTGATTATGTAGAAGACTGTGCATGTAAGGGAAAATGTGAGAAACTGCATCTCACACGGCATGTGTTCAAATGGAGGCCAGAGATTCTATAGCTGTCACTCCTCACCTGATCTGACAGGGTCCCTTACTGACTTAGAGCTCACTAAGAAGGCTAGACTGGCCAACTAGTGAACCCAGGGGTCTGCCTCTCTGAACCTTCCTGTGCCTGAAATGATAAGTGTACACAGTATGGCTGGCTGTGTGTATGTATATGCATTTTAAATGTTTATGTGACTACCCATGCATTTTTGTTGAGGCCAGGGGTTGACATTGGGTGTCTTCTGCTATCATGCTCCCTTTTTTTGGGACAGCTTCTTTGAGCCTCGAGTTCATTGGATTTACTTGCCTTCATCTTCTGAGCACTAGGGTTATAACTCTATACAGCCATGCTCAGCTTTCATATGGGTTCTGGGGATCCAAACTTAGGTCTTCACACATGTGTACCATGTACTTTTCTCACTGAGCCATCTCCGCAGCCTGGATTTGTCTATTGAAAGCTTGTGGGAGTCTGAATGCTAGAAGGCCTGCAGTACTTTGTCATTAGAAACCTAGGTTTGGGGATATTCTTGCTCCTAGATTTCAGCTCCTCCTTTGTAATGTCTGCCTTTTTGAAACCAGGCAAGAGGGTATTACAAGAATGCCAACTTTTTTAAAAAAAAAAAGAGAGATCTGGGAATTGAAAAGATTCTTGGGCTTTCAGTTGACTTGTTTCTCAACCTGGTATCTACATTTTTTTTTTTGGTAGCAAATTCATCTGTGCTAACATTATAGACAGTCCAAATTACATGTCTTTGACCATTATTTCTATAATGGCTTCAACATTCAGTTCCTGTAACAATTCTCACATTCTTGGCCTTCTCTTCTTGCCATCTCAGATCATCTTGACTGCCTTTGCAGAATTCTGCCCTAAGGTTTCACAACCCTCGCGTCATGGTACCTTTCCTACTGCTTGGCATTCACCTTTTGTTCCTTGCTTTGCTCTTCCTTTTCATGTACAGATGTAACAGTAATGGGTATTTAATCACATTTTAGTGCCAGACAAGGCTTACTTACTATGTTTTAATATGGGTACTAAATACCTATAGGCACATTATTTTGACTTCATTCAGAGATTTGGAGTGTAGCAATTCTATTTCACAGATAGCACAACTGTGATGGAGTCACTGACTGCTTTTATGAACAAAGAAGGGTAGGTAAGGCCATTTAGGTAGTAAAGGTCTTTGTCTTCTAATGCAATTCAAGGTGAAATACTAAGGTTCACTTGAGTAAACCAACTGCTCTGGAAAAGGGCAGAGATTATATTTACAGATGAATAAACTTTCAAGATCTGGGTTACTGAAAATAACTTGCAAAAAATACATATCCAGTTTAATTTTTTACCACCAGTAAATACAGAGCATAATTCTATTATAGTAAATGGTCTTCTCTCTCCAGTTTTACCCCAAGATTTAATCATTTTTAGCTGTCCAGAACAACTTTTGTTATTTGAACTGCTAATTGAAGATTGACGTGTCCAAAGCCTCAGGTGAGATTTTATTTGCTAGAATGGAATCAGAAAGAACACACCTTAATTGAAAACACAGGAAAGTAGATGTTGGAAATGTGGAACGCACCTTACTCTGCTTATCCGAGGCTTCTCGTTGCCTCCTAGACCTGATTTTTTCTTTTTTTAAATCTTAAAAGGAAGACAGGCCAGGCCAAGGTCATATGTAGTGACTTGTCCTCTGATTGGCCTCTTGGTGACTTGTCTCAGTATGCACCAGTCAGTCTGGTCTTTGTACTTGGCGGAGTGTGGATAAAATGTTCCCATTGGTTCATTGTGTGCCTTTCCCAAGCAGCTTAAGCACGTATGCCTCTTGGGAGTAGAGTACACTGTGTCTTTACAGTCTGGTGAAGTCTGCTAGATAACCTGTGGGGTGCCTGTGGTGACCCTCAAGTCAGGTAACCGAAAGAAAACCCACCCCTCTCTTCCTTCTGGTAATTGGCTGTAGCCATTTTTATTTAACTAATTGTTTTAAATTGGGGAACAAGGATTATACAACAAAAACTGGTATACATAATTAATCAGTAGACTTGAGACAACCAGATCTTGGGGTAGAGAATTTAGCATTTGAATACATAGCACCAGACCAACCCACAAGAAAATTGCTAACTATTAAGAATTACAGATGGGCTGGCCCAAGTTGGCAACTTTCAGCCATCATTAAGATGACTGCTGGAATATACCAGTGGTTCAACGGCAGGAAGAACCACAGCTGTGCAAGTCAGACTACACTTTGAGACTTGCCCCACTGTGCTCATCCCAGTTGCTCATTCTTGCTTGTCTGAGCTTCAGAACTAGGCAGCACCTTTATAAACCGGTTGCTATTAGTAATTTTAAAATAGCATCTCTTGAACATTTTGGGTTCTTAAAGCTTAAAATGTTGCCCAAGGTGAACTCAAAACTTCAACCTTCCTGTCTCAGCCCCCTGATTTCCATATTATAGGGATGTGTCATCACACCCTGTAGTTTTGACTATAGGTAGATACATATTTTCAAAACCACTAAATAGGAGGTGTTTTATCTGCTATTTTCTATCCTAATTGTTTGATTTATAACAATTATCTGGCTAGTAGCTGAGGGTTTACCTCAGTAGAATGCTTGCTTAACATTCACAGGACCTGGGTTGGAGCTGTGTAGCACAGCAAAAATCAAAATGAAGTGTTGGAATCCTTCACAGATCCCAGCATGTAGAAGACTTGGAGTCCAGTATTGGTCTGAGATTTTCATTTCTCTTCTGCTCTAGATGTATCAGTTCAGAACGTTGTTTATGTTTGGGGGCCTTAACAGTTACAACATGCTCTAAGACCTGTAGTGTACCTATGAGTTTATCAACCAGATGTAGTCTGATCTGCCACAGTTCTCACATTGTTGTTGAGAGTCTAGCCTTTAGCAGCTGGGCCATCTCTCCAGCCCAGCCCACCACGTTTCTAACTTTCTCTCAGATCCCCTGACTTTTTTATGACCCAGACTTTTTCAAACTCAAAAAACAAAAAACACAACACAAAACAAAAAACCCAAAACCTTTTTAAATAAAATGATTGCTATGGATTTTATGGAAATTATTATGAATATAGTTAGCTGTTACTGTATATAAAGGTTATAAAATATCACTATTTGCTGAAAAGGACCGTGAGGAGTGAAAGCACACTGAAGAACTACAGAGGATTCAGAGCCAGTGAGATGGCTCAGGAGGTGAAGGTACTTGCTTCTGAGCCTGACAACCTGAGTTTGATCCCTGGCGCCCACATAGTGGAATCAAAACCAACTCTCACAAGTTGTTCTCTGACTTCTACACAAGTACCGTGGCTCTCCATCCCCAACACACATACAAACAAATACGGACATTTCTTAAACCAGGCTGTTTTAAAAGTACAGTACAAAATATTACAGAATTCAGATGATCTCTTACAAAGTTTACCTCAAAATAGGTTAGTCCGAAAGAAAACTTAGCGCTTACAGGCTGTTTATTCAAGCTCTGAGCTCTCTGCATGCTCCTCCAAGCCTTCAAGCATTAACAGACCAAACCGGTTGCTTCTGTCATACCAGCGCTTACCAGACATACTAGTGTCTGAAGTGCTTCCCAGGCTGGCAACCTTTTTCTTCTGCCTCCTTTTTTTTGATTTTGATTTAGCTTTAGCTTTTGGTAAAAACAATTCAGCTGGGGCATATGATCTTGTGGCATTGAACAGATGTTCATAAAGTTGCTTTGCCTCAGGACATGTGTTCAGGAGGCTTTCTGCAGAACTGGATGCTAGCAGTCGCTGGGAGAGTCTGTGGACCAGGGTTCCATTGTACAACCTGTTCAGTAGGAGAACATGATTTGGAAGCATCAGATTGGAGGAGGAGGACAACAGAGGGAGATGCGCACTGTAACAAGGTCTAAACACTTAGCTTGCTGCTCTATATAATCATCACCATACTTACTGGAACTGATTAGTTAAAGTGATTACTTTGGCTGGTGGCAAAAAACCTTGTGATGATGTGGGGCTGAACAGGCTTCTCTAACACCTCCAAGAAAAGGAATAAAATGGACTTGGCAATCCAAAAATGCGGTTTAGTACAATATCAGAAAACTGTAATGGCATCATTTGTATGGTCATTTGGTATAAAATTCCCACTACACAAATACAAAATGAGGTTAACTAGAACCCCTAAAGTCAGTATGACTCATGACCAGAGATGATCAAAGTGTATAGGCTTTATTTAATGAGTATAATATCAGCATTTGAGAAGTCTTGATTATGCTGAGATGCAACAATAGTCTTACAGAAAACATTAGAAAAGATACAAGTGATCTTATACTCCTGTTTTGTTGTGAAGGAGTCTGTTAAGAATGACCAAAATTATCAAAGGAAAGAAAACAGCCCAAAGATCAAAGGCCAGTTTATCCCTCTTGGTGGAGGGTTTTGTGTTATCTCAGATATGAGGTCCAGAGATGCATTAAGAAAAGTAAGGCTGGGTTTATAGCTCAGTGGGTTTATAGCTCAGTGGTAGAGTGTTTATCTGACATGCACAAAGCCCTGGTTCAATTCCTAGTGCCACAAAAGCTAACATAAAAACAAGCAGGCAACCTTACTGCTAAATTTTATGGTGCCATATGTTTTTACTCTAGAGCTTGTCCTTGAAGAGTATACCTAGAACATTGATGGAGCATATATACAATCTTAAATCCCATTTTCTAGCCATTGCCTTCTTTCTTCCTCTAGTACTTCCTGGATAGACAATTACCAAGATGACTAATCCATTGTTAACCCCTTTCCATGGGACCACATCTATCTCATCCAATTCAAACTCCTGAGTTAAACTCTGACATATAGGCTTAGCTCCCTTCTTCCTATACTGTCTGACAAGCTTTCCACTGGAAAGCTCCAAGGGAATAGATTTTGTTTTTGTTTATTGCACTCATGCATGAAGTAGGCACTTGATAACTCTATGAGCCAATACCAAATGGTAAGAAAACACACACACCAGTAACAAGATATACCTAGGGGTGAATCCCTATAAAGTAATATATACTAACAACGGATTTAAAAAGAAAAAAGAAACTGGAACTACTTTCCTTGTGTCCACAGGTTTAGTTACAACAGTACTCTGAGTCCGAGAATAGTTACATTGATTGTTTTCAAAGCAACTTGCTTTAATCCTTAAACTTCGTTTAAAATCTCTGTATGTAACCATCTGAACTAATGTTTCCCACGGTGCTTACCAAGTTAGGTTTGGCTCTGGCAGAGGAGTGGACAGCAGCTGGTTGAGATACAGCCCCATCTGGAGACAGGACTGCCACTGGCAGAAGACGTGTGCTGTGTCTAAATCCAATCTTGCACCCTGCCGCATGGGTGCCTTCACCTGTTGTAATTCCTCATACAACATCTTGGCACCACCTCTCCGTGGATCTGTATTACCTAGATAAAACAACCCAAAGGCAGCATTTCCAAACACTGCATCAGTTTGGCCTCTCCCTACATACCAACACCAAAGCCCACAAAGACAATTAGTTTGAAAACTGGTTGCTTTTCTCTTCTGGTTTTATAAATGTCTTATATACACTGAAGGTCCCTTTTCTTGACTTTATTCAACCCAAAGTTATTGCTTTTTTCCTTGAAATAAGATCTCTCCCACAGTATGCTACCTGATCTTAAACAAGTCTGTATGTAAATTCTCTAGGATCTGTGTCTATGAAAATAATGACACTAAATACCATTCTCCTCGCTGTTTTTCCTGCTCACTACTTTAAGTGAAGCCTCCATGGAGTAGCACACTTGTTTGAAGACAGCTCATAGGTTCCTCCTGTTTTACTGGAGGAAAATTAATGCATTGCTTCTTTACGTAAGAGAAGGGGCAGACAACCTGAGGAGATGCAGCTTTTGCAGGTTTGTTTGAGCAGAAGTGCACAAAATAACATTGGGGCCAAAGTAGTAAAAAGGATGCCCACCTTTCACAAATATCAGGAAGCAAGGCACTGAGCCTGCCTGGGTTCAGGGTCCACATTTCCTAAAAGAAAACAGACATGCCCCTTCTATAGGACTCACATAAAATCTTAGTGGGCCCATGCTCTGGGAATTTCTATACTTCTTAAAAGAACATAGCTTCAAACTGTTCTTAAAGCCATGGGCCTGACTCATGGTGTGTTGTCATATACCGACGGTCCCTTTGATAGCTACTATCAGATAAGCTTGAGTACCAGGGATGTTCTGAGTCCATGCTATTTCATTCTTAAACTCCTAGAACACAGCAGCCTAGGACAGACTATAGGACTCTGCCATGGTGGGAAGGTTTTGTCGCTATACACAGTATCATGTGTCCACGTGAGGTTGCCAAGTGCTTGAGATGTGACTACTACAGAAAGCTCGGATTTCTATTTGATTTTAACTTTAACGGCTACCGTGTCAGAACTGTTACACGACGGCTTTGTGGCTTTCACAATCTTTTAAGGAGAAAGCTGTAATAAAGAACTAACATGCTCCAGTGTTTCACTTCTCTCACCCATATTGAAATGCAAACAGAACTTGCCCAGATTATTTCTCTGGTGGAAACGTGTTTTTTATTTTTTCTTTCTATTACACATTGAAACTTGATAGCCTTAAAGAAAGATAGAAACCCATGAGCAAGAATGCTGTGGTTGGAAATACTGAGAGGTTTCATTTCAGGAAAGTGCAAGTAAGTTTATTGTGCTGCTGCCGCTGTGTTGATGATGGGGTAGCAGACTGAAACACAAAGTAAAACTGGCAAAGCACTGTCAGGCCTCACACAAACTGAAGCATCAGGTACCTCAGAGCAGACTGAGTTAGGCAGTACGAGCACATCCCAGCTCTATATCTGGAGCCAAGCTCCTGGAACTAAGTTCAGCACATAGAACTACTAAGAATATTTATCAATGAAGGGCATTTTGGCACTTTCACTTCCAAGTTCTGCTGTCATAGGGGTCAACTGGTTTTTGTTTGTGTGAACTCTTGAGGATGTACAGTTTATACACAGCTTGACAAAACATTCCTGGATTTCCAGAACCTACCAGGACTGTTGACGATGACATGCAAGGGCTCCCTCAGCATCCCCAGCAGTAGGGCCTGCAGATGGTGGAGCTTTGCCTTGGCCTCTGTGGATTGCAACCAGTAACAAGTCACAGCAATGGGCAACTTCAGAAAAGTAGGGATGGACTCCAGGACAACCTGTTTGACCTTCAGGGCTTCTAACAGAAGCATCTGCCGCCTAGCCAAGGGGAGCTGAAAACATCAAATATTCTGCAAATTAGGGTATCTTTTAGTAAGATGAGATTTAACTCAGCCGTGGAGGTTAATAAATAATGCTTGGATCTTTGAAGGAATGTACCCTGTATATCCTTTAAATGTCTTTTCTTGTGTTTCTGCCGCCTCCCTCTGTAGGGCAGTGAGCACATTCAGTACACACATCCCAAACTTGCTAGAAATTCAGTCCTGAGGTCTTGTCCCCTTCATTTTGATTGAGTATTCTGAGGGGAGCCTGAGAACTTGCATTTTAGCTAGAGCCCATATACTTTATAAAGATCTACACGAACCCTGCCCTTACTCGCTAGTGTAGAGTAGGTACTGCTTCCTCTCAGATGCACTAGCTGATCACCTCTACAAAATAAACTACACATCCCTCAGTTGCATGTGGCTACTTCAGAGTTGGGAATACATTCAAGGCAGGCAGGAGTGTCTTAGTGATTTCCTACACTGTGCTTGGAGTAGATAGTACATTTATGCTTTACATTAGAAGGGACTTCAAATATAAGCTGAGAAGTAAATAGCCATGAGAGCTTTGAGCTGTTGAGTTTTCCTCAAATAAATCTCAAGATGAATCTTACAGCCACACTTTCACAAACATTTAAGAAAAGAGCTGTACTCCTAGTGTTTCTATGCAGTTAGAGGAATAACCTCCCCTCCAGAGGATGAGAGTGGGCTACATTCTTACCACTTAACAGGTGGTTAGTACAGTGTGGCTGACTGAGGAAGAGAAATGTTCACCCGAACCAAAACATAATTGACGAAATAATTACATCACTAATGTGTGAGGCCTTTGAAAAGTACACTGACTCTAAACAAAGCTTCTGTAATTTAATATTGTTAGGAAATTTTATAATTAGAAGCAAGCAAAGCTATTCATAGTGTAGCAACGACCCCTACTAGAAGTAGGACTCGCATGTTAAATAAAACAAAGTGGTCTAGGATTTGATAGAGAATCTGCCCTCAGCAACTGTGGCTAGTTCCTGAGGGTTTTCCTAGTCTGGTCATCTGTGTTATGTGCCTTGTGTTGGAGTAGCCCAAGACGCTTTCTCATCTGTCCTCAGTGCCTTCTGAAGAGGGAACTACTCTGCTTGCAGTCCTGTCTGCTTGCCCAGGCCCATTTGGGACTGTCCCATTTGGTTCTGGTGGGATTTAAATGAGCCAGTTTGTAAGTCACCTGGCTGAAGTAGTAGTACCGCATCACGCTGAAAGCAGGAGTGGTCACAAGGTTCCTGTACTTGAACCTGCTTGTGTTTGGAAATATATTTCTATCTGGCATCACTTAGAACTATGGGCTAATTAGAACTTAAAAGCATTGAGCTAAGAACTGATTAAAGCATGCCAAAGTGATATACTGTGGTGCAAAGTGTATGAAAATTTCCTCTAACTTTGAATACAACTAAATGCTGAGAACATGTTATCACTCATCAAGGAATACCATCAGCATGCTACATCTCATTGATTGAATTGGACTGCACAGGGGGAAAAGTGGCCTGATCCCTATTAAACACCCTGCTCTTTTTGGATGGATTGTAGATGTAATGTGAAAGAAAAATGTAATTGTTTTCATGATCTTGGGAGTAGGTAATTTCCTAAATGGATCATAAGAAGGTAACCATAAGTAATAAAGATTCAAATGACTACACTAAAATTGTTTACTAAATTATACTACAGTGAGAATTAGAATGGGAAGCCCTGGCCACAGTGTTAACTGACAAATGATCAGTAGGCAAAAAGCCCAGAACAGGCAAAATACTGAATAAAGACTTCACACAGAATATCCAAATGGCTAATGAGCATAATAAGCAAGTCATCAGAGAAATGGAAAATTGCCTACCCAAACGACTAAGATGACACTTTGCCCACTAGAACAGCCAGAATGTTTCCTGGGCTCCTACACCTAGTTTTGACAAAGGTACAAGAAGAAGCAAGTAATCTTCTGCACTGCTGGTGGGAATGTTAGCTAGTCTACTGTCTAGATATTTTAACAAGACTTAAGAGCACAGTGTCCCTCTCAACCCGGCTCAGCAATTCCACAATATGTGTAACAGAAATATGTTCTTATGTTACAAGATGATGTGCACCACCATAATCATGGAAGTATATGAAACAGCACAACTGAAAACAATCCAGCAGAAAGTCATTTGTGGTATATTCATTCCCACAATGCAATGGGTTTACAGCAGAGAGAAAAGAATGAATTATATGAATCTCACAAATACACTGCATAAGAGATTCCTGGTGGAAATGTACAGATTAGATCCTGTGGGAGAGAAGGCTTTTTTTTTTTTTTTTTTTTTGTAAACAAACTATGCTTTCTTTGAAATATAAACCATGTCAAAAAATTCACCCCTTTGAAGTACACAATTCAGTGGTTTTAATATATTTATAAACTTCCACAACCATTAATAATTCCAGAACATTCTCACCACTCCCTGAAGAACCACTCTTAGTAATTACTTCCCAATGCCAAGGATGCTTTTGACAACCACTTAGGAATCTTCTTACCTTGCACTTATGCTGTCACTAGTAGAGAGGCTAAAAATGGGCACACTGGGCATTTTGGGTCACATAGTTCTCTGCTGTTGGGTGCCAATCTGTGCATTCTAAGCAGCTTAGTGGCATCCTTGCCTTACCCCAGTAGATCCCAGTAGCAACTTCACATTTCCCACTGAATAGGAAGTGACAATCACTGTTTCCTTGGGGAATAAACTGGAGGCAAGTCAGGTCAGATCATCCCCACAGGACAACTGGCTGCTGTCCTTAACCCTTGAGCAAGCTGGCACCAATGTCCTTATGTGGCTAAGAGTATACATTTAGTTGGAGCTAAACAAACAAACACCCAATGGGCATTGCAACTGACTTTATAAATTCATTTACATTTAATCTATGTTTAATTGTATTCTCACAATAAAGAGTTTCATATAATATTCCTTGAACACTTTCTTCCTTGAAACGACAACTGATCTTAAGTGTTACTCAGATTTAAGCAACACCAAAGTAGGCTAAGTCATGCTCTTAAGGATCAGTTTAAGCAAGTCACATGATGCTCAGTGGCTGGGACTTTTCTTGATTGGATTATTGGAGGTGGAAGACACCTTAAATCTAGGCCATACCTTCCCATGGCAGCCGATATAAAGGAAGCTCTTGCTCTTTGTCAGCTTGTTCTAACTCTCTCTTTGGGCTTTAAGCCCAAAGCCTAAAAAGAGGTTCTCATTAATAAAAACAAAACCTTTGGACAGATGGACACATCAGAACTAATCTTAACTGAACTCTGATCTAAGATGCTGTTATGCCCACATCAAGTGCCTATGTGCACATTTCTTTTACAGTTCAATCCTCCCCCCCTTTAAATTACATACTCCCATTTGGGATCAATAAAATACAACGACTGCAAAGGACATAGGCTACTGACGAACACTGGAAATAGCATATTTAGTACTAAGTGCTAGGTTTGAGTTAGTACCAACATTAACTAAGAGATTACCTAGTTCACTGGAGGTCTAGCCTCCACACACAACATGAAGGCAAGATGGCAACCAATGTGTTCTATTAAGAGAGACAGCACATACAAAGGCTACTTAAAACCTATAAAGAAATTTCTAAGAATTTTCTTAGTCTTACAAACTTACCTCAGCCAATTTGCTCAAGTCACAATGATCCTTGAGCAGTTGTTTTGCATAAACAGTTGATGTTTTGATATTTGTATTAATTCTTTCCAC
The DNA here is from genome assembly GCA_019843965.1 of Rhynchomys soricoides. NCBI lineage: Eukaryota > Metazoa > Chordata > Mammalia > Rodentia > Muridae > Rhynchomys > Rhynchomys soricoides. The sequence continues at coordinate 9,275,030 of JADRCH010000097.1, read as the reverse complement.
TTCATTGAAAGCCAGAAACTGGGAAGGCGATGTATTTTGGGATATATCTTCTGGGTGTGATGGGGCATTCAAAAGGAGTCCATAGATGATTTGCCGGATGGGCTGAGATATTCTGTGGGCATTTGGTCGCTGCATATTTTCTACCTGTGTGTGAAGGAAGGTCCTTCGGAGCACCAAAGCATCACTGATGAAAGGTGGTAGCTGACCTTTGGCCAGAGCTGCTAGTACCCACCCTGGTAAACCCAGATCCAAAGCATCCGTACAGACGTAAGTACCATACTGGAAGAAGTCCTGCAGCATCACGGGGGACTGCTGGTACTCCTCCATGGAGCATCGGAGAAGTTCCTGAACACCGTCTCGATTCTTTTTGGGGAGAGACTTGAGAACATTATCTAGTGCTTCCGTGGGGTCATCGAAATGAGACAACCAGTTCAGAAGTCCCAGAACTCGGTGATATCTCTTCCCCTTAGAACTAAGGGGTGGACGTACTTTACTTACGAATGTCTCCATGATGGGCAGATTAACATGGTCATTTCCACATAGCACCGCAAAGAGCGGTAGTAGAGCTTTGTTCATGTTGTTGAAGTAACGGCAGAATGCATCAAGGGAAAAGCTCCTGGCAGGAATATAGTAATCTTGTGTATCCTTAATAGTATTCAGATTTCTCCACTGAAAGCTATTCAGGGAGCAAAACCCACTTTTCAGGTCAAAAATGCAAAAGTCACTATCTGATGATAGCACAGGACAATTCCAATAATTGGCAAGTGTCACAATGTCACGATCTGCTTCTGAAAAGCTCTGGACAAAGCATACCTTAAGCTTGATCAAAACCTGTATGAACACTTCTCGGATGAGTAAGGGACACACATTCCCACCCCCACCAAGAGAAAGGGAACGGGCTGCTTGGATCTTCTCTCTAGCTCGGTCTTTCAAAGTTGTCAGCTTTTTATCTGAAATGTCACACCCTCCATCTAATACAACATATGGACAAATATGACAAGCAAACAACGATTCAAAGAATTTCTGTACAACATCTGCAAATGAATCATAGTCCCCTCCATACCTGAGTTCCAGGTTAGAATTGAAGCAAAGTCGGTGGAAAAGAGAATAGCCATCAATGATAATTTTTGTGTTCTGCAGTTTCAACTCAATGAAGAATTCATTACTATAATCTTCCACAAAGCTCATTAGTCCCCGGATACCCATGATGACGGACAGAACTCCCTGTTGAAACAATAAAAAAGCAATTGCAAGTGATGGTCCTTTTGATGGCTATTCTTGGTTGTCAATTTGAGTCTATCTAGAATCAACCAAGACCCAAGCTGGTGGATCCACCACTGAGGGACATTTTCTTGATTGGATTATTGGAGGTGGAAGACACACCTTAAATCTAGGCCACACCTTCTCATGGCAACCCACATAGAGGAAGAGATCTGTTTGGTCAAGGCCAAAAGTCTTAAGCTATAAAAATGACAACCCACCATAGGTTTCTTATGGATAAATAGACCCTTGTTACAGGTCTTGAGTGTAGGGTACATTAGATAGTAGTTTGGGCTAAGGAAAAACTCAGCTTTATGCTTCTAGGATTCCAAGTAAGCAATTTTAACCTCAATTAGGATTCTTTACACCCCGTTACTAATGGCCTATCTGGCTAACAACTCATTGGTATTACCGGTTTGATTTCTTGCCTCATGCTTCAAACAGCTTAGCTTAGCTCGACGTTATTGCCAGCCTTGCCTTTGTTTAAAATCGAGAAAGTTTTGTCAATCTTGGAATTTTTGCACTTTGATTTGGGGGGGGGGAGGGATACTACATAAAAATGCATCCTCATGAATTTTTTTGGTTTTGGTATCAGCCTACATTGTTGCGCTTGATTTTATTTCACCTCAGATCCATCTCCGCCAACATCTCAACACTTTTAATTCTGAGTAGTCATTTCTTTCCCAGTCTGTCTTGTGGTTTCTGCGAACTCACTGTAAACTAATGAGTTGACCTTCAACAAAGTAGCTCAGCGAATGCAAGCACAGAGAATGGAGCAAAGGTCAGGGCAAAGGGGTGCGAAAGGTAGTATCTAATTCCTCAACCACAGATCTTCCTCCCCCAAGCTGCCCCTGCCCTCCCGACCCACCTGCCGCTTCCTCCCGGCGGCCGGCTCACTTCACCAGCAGTAGGTAGGAGCCCGGGAAGAAACCGCAGACCTGCAGGAGCGTGGAAGACCGCGAGAGGAAACAGGAAGTGCCTGGGAACGACGTCACCGGGAAGCCTGGCTCGAGGAAGTGGAGGGCTCTTCGTGGAGGGGAAAGTGCTTTCGGGCCGGGTGGTGGTAACGTGGTGTCAAAGGTTGAGCCATTCGTCTCACAACTGCGGCCACTCCCTCAGGGAAGCTCGTTCTGCCTCGCCTGCCCCGTCCTCTTCTTCACCCCGCCTCATAGGGTCCAGCGCGCTTCCTCTGGCTTGGGCGCCGAACGCTGACTTCCCAGCAGCCCCTGCGCCGTCTCCGTGGCGACGATGTTAAACAACCACGCCCGCGGAGGCTGCGAGCTCTAGGCTGAGGCTTGGCTGGGCGCCGCCAGCTGGGGATCTGTAAAGGTAACGAAAGTGGATCTCGGCAGCTAGGTCTCACAGCCCCCGACCCCATTCCCCTTCGGGAGACTAAGCGCCCTGCTCCTCAATATACATTCATCCGCTCTGCGAAAAATTTAAGGTTTATTTGTTGAAGAGACAAGGAAGTTTTTCGTTTTACCTTAGGGTTAGAGTTTACCTCTCAGGTCGATTTAACAGAACCCCAAGTCAAAACAGCATCTTAGGTTTCTTTTCTTTTCTTTTTTTTTTTAACATGGACATAAACCACTCATTTCCCACCCGCAGCAAACCCTTGGCTTTCTCTTTGACTGCCCCAGCGGGATAGGTCGTTTAATCCCAGGGATGGTTAGCACAAAGTGGGCATCTCTCTGCTTTCTTCACTTTCCTATTCTGTTTTCTTTCCTTTCCTTGTCTTTGGGTCACATTTGGTATGCTGGACCGTTCTTTGATCTCCAAACATTTACTGATAGACCTACTGCGTGTGAGCTGTTAGCTAGGCCCCAGGGATATAAATATAGCCTATATCCCCAGCACCTAAGTCCATCCACTGCCCTAGGTTCAAATCCTGACTGCAGTGTATGTACATTCCATGGATACCAACTGAGATGAGGGTGCCAGAGCTGAGTGTGCGATTAGCCTGGAGAGGCTGCTCACGAACTGCTAGGTTTATCACTCCGTTACAAGTAGAAGCTTCAGGCCCTTCATCTTGAGTTCAGCCCTTCACTAAATGTGGACATTAATCGCCTCTCCACAGTGAGAATTATTCTCAATGAAATCTGATCTGAAAGTGATCTAAAAGGCTGTGGAGAGGACATACATTTTATCTATAAATCACCATTTTTATTCCAGTCAAAGAAGCAAACAGAAGGTACCTTTTAGGCATCTATTCTTTAGGTGCTGCAGATTTTAGTAACATTTCAGAAGACAATATTACAAATAGGTCTTATGTTTCGCAAGTTTTCCTTTTTGATAGTCCTGGTAGGTTTTGTGGTAAATGTCAAACCCACAGGTCATCATTATAACACCATTTTGTCTTGTTGTTTTGGAATTGCTGACTGTGAACACCAAATGCCAAGGTGTACATAGTACTCAGTGTAAAGTCCTAGTTTCATGTAGATTTTAAACAAAAGCACAGTTTTCAATAAAACATTTAACACTTTGATAGAATGAGTAAAAGTGTGTTTTGTGGAACACCTACTCATGGGACAGTTCTGCCATTCCTAACGGCTCTACATTTCATAGCTCCTCTAGGAACTGTGGGGTTTACCTGTGTTACACTTATATTCTGCTAGCTTTAAAAAGAAGTCTTAGGTTTGAGGTGCTTCTTGTTACTTCTAGTCCAGGAGATTGCTCTGTACCCAGTGTGTATAATAGAAATGGAATCAGATCTTGCTTAAGAAGAAGAGGGGCACTGAATTGATTCCTTCCACATAACTAGTCTAACAAACAGACACCCCAAACCTGTGACCTACATGGGCATAAAGCAGAAGAAAGCAGAGTATGCTAATTCATGGTTAACTCCCAGGTTACTCTGCTTGTGACTCAAAGCAGACCAAGGGAGGAGAGCGGCACCAGGAAGTTGGTGTATATGTGCGTTAGAGGAAGCCATGGCCCTGTGTTTGCATTATTTTTTAAGTTGATGGGAAGTATAAATATCTAACAAAATATGAATCATAAAACAGATACACATTTCAAGAGTCAGTAAAAATTTGGCTATAAACCGTTGTGATAAAGTTGCATGTGTAAGGAAGGCTTGCTTTCAGTGAGAGAGTGCCTTCTGGAATTTGAAGTATTTTCTTCCACCCTGCAACACACACACACACACACACACACACACACAAGAACACAGTGCATGAGCATTAGCTGGTTCACAGCTAATAACACAAGATACAGTGTAGGTATCATTGCAAAAAGCTTATACTTTTTTTTGTGGGAATCCTGTAGCTGCTTTTAGACACGATCTATGGAGTTCCCATATTTCTGGCGTCAATCAACACTTTCTGTTTGACTTTTCAAACATCAGCTCAGATGCCCAACTGTTTCCGTGAATGAACAAGCCAGTTTTATCTTGCTCAGAGCAATGCTGAAATTCCAAGAGACTGCTAAGTGTGTGAGTGGACCCACAGCCATTTCCATGTACCCGGACACTTTGATTGCCAGAAGATACGTTCTTCAACAGAAACTTGGCAGTGGAAGTTTTGGAACTGTCTATCTGGTGTCAGACAAGAAAGCCAAGCATGGAGAGGAACTGTAAGTAATAAAATTCACTAATGTGTGTGTAGCTACAGGCTGGCTTAGAACTTGGAGTCACATGAGATCTGTACTCTATTGAAAAGGTTCCTCACTGATTTCTGTATAGACGCCCCACCCCCATTTTACTTGAAGTCACAGGGTTTTGCTCTAAAACTGAGCTACACTCCCAGCCCCAGACAAGAGTATAAAACTACAATGCATTTTTCAGAGCCAAATAAAATATTCAAATGACCAGAGAAGGTGAATAGAGTAGATTATATAAAAATGATTTTTTTTAATTACATACCACAGTCTCAATGGCAAAATATTCCTACTGACCGTGTTTGGGACTTCCTCAATGGGAAAAGTTGAGTTCTCCATTGTATTAGTCAGGGCTCTCCAGAGTCACAGGACTTATGGGTAGTCTCTATATAGTAAGGAATTTGTTGATGACTTACAGTCTATAGTCCAACTCCCCAACAATGGTCAGCAGCAACTGTTAATGGAAGTCAAGGATCTAGCAGTCGCTCAGTCCCTCAAGGCTTGCAGGCCAAGAAGAGCGAATCTTCCTTCTTCCAACATCCTATGTAGATCTCTAGCAGAAGGTGTGGCCCAGATTAAAGGTGTGTACCATCGCGCCTGGATCTGGGACTTGCTTTGTCCCAGATGACCTTGAACTCAGAGATCTTCCTTGCCTTAGTCTCCTGGGATTCATAGCCATTATGTCTCAAGATCTCCATGCCAAGATCCAGTTCAGAAACTTGTATCTCCCAGCCTCAAGATCAGGATCACAGATGAGCCTTCCAATTCTGGATTGTAGTTCATTCCAGATATAGTCAAGTTGACAACCTGGAATAGCCACTACATTCGTGATGACTGTTTTTAGAAATGATACGAAATGCACATAAACAGTAATTCACATGCAAGATAAATGGGACATACTGAAGGAAAGATTACATTTTCTTTGGCTTCTCTAGAAGAGCACTTCAGAATATGTAGTTAGAAGCTAGAACTTTAAAACAAATGAATCAACTTATTTAAAACTAGTTCACATTGATGGTACCCCTGTCACCTTTAATTTTGGTCAAACCCTGAAAACTCTCACAGTAGGGAAAACTCTTAATATCATCGGTCCTCTCTTTCAGCTAAGCGTCCATTTTAGATGAATCTGCTTTCTATTTGTTGTAGTTAAAAGTTCATTGGAACTGAGGTTAGGCTGGGATGATGGTTGAGCTGGTGAAGTGAGGGACGACCTGAGAACTCACATAGACTGAGCTAGCTGTGGTGCTGCATGCTGACAAGCTTCCTGCTGGGGAGCTGGACACTCATGGGTCCCTGGGGCTAGCTGCCTGGCAGCAAGCGCAACTGACAAATTCCTGGTTCAGTGAGAAATCCTTCCTCAGAAACAAGCTTGACTTCTGGTCTCTCTCTCTCTCTCTCTCTCTCTCTCTCTCTCTCTCTCTCTCCACACACACACACACACACACACACACACACACACACACACACACCATGGGGAGGATACAAGACAAAGGACAGGACAATGCCCTCAAGAATCCCTGTGCCCCTGGAAGATCAAGCTTCCACCCCAGTGTCTGTTTTGTTCAGCAGCATCTGGCTCCTGTGAGTTCTTCTTGTTTCTTTCCTTGGATATTCAAGTATGGTTGGAAGTCAGCATGACAAATGATTTTCCATGTCTTGCTATGTCGTGGGGATTATAAAGATGTTGCCAATGTTTTATTTTAAAAATCAGCTCTTGAAACTGGCTCGGTGTATAACACTTGAAGTTGTAGTCAGTTCCAGCTTGTAGAAGGGGGAAAACCTGGCATTTTCCGGGCGTCCTAGAGCGTGAGTTCTGTAGTTGTTAGTTTTATTTTAGAAAAGGTTTATTTTGCCCTGAGTCTGAGGACATGCAGTCCATCATAGTAAGGTGTGGCAGTGGGAGTGTGAAGTTGCCGGTCACGTTGTATCCACAGTCAGGGAGCAGAACAACATGGATGTGGTGTTCTTCTCCGTCTTCTCTTTATTCAATCCAGGATCACAGCCCATAAAACGATACGGTCTGCATTCAGGGGGACTTCCCTCCTCAGATAAACCTCTCTAGAAATGCCTTCACAGACATGCCCAGTCTCCTAGGTAAATCCTGCCAGGCTGATAATGAAGATCAAGCACCACATGTTCGTTCTGGAGAAGACTTTCCTCCTTCAGTCCTAGTGAACGCTAAATTTCTGATAACTACTAGATGTAATTATGTTCAAAGAGAGAATATTCTAGCCCATAATTTTGGTTTATATACATTTTTAGAAGGACCCCCCCTGACCCCCACACTATTGACACTTGTGCCTTTGGTTTAGGAGAAGGCTATCTCATCAGCACCTCTCATTATCCAATGGTTTGGTTATTAGGTAAGCCTTTGACATCTGCTTCATGCACCAGACCACAGACAGAAGGAAATGATGTCATAACTAGGCAAAGCAGAATACGTGCTAAGAGCTTTATAGTCTTAAGACTGCTGTCTCCTTAGTGGAGCAGGTCAGATGTCCCTAATGTTGAATATTAAAAGAGCTGACTTTAATAGCCCCAGGACTGAGCTGGGATGAAGACATGAAGACACTTACGATTGGCTCCAGTGAAATGCGGGTTTCCGTAATATACTCATACAATCAATTTGACAAAATGGACCCCAGTTTCTGACCCTCGCAACAGAGTTCTGCAGTTCATCACTTTGCCACTTGGGGGCACCACACCATCATTGACATTTTGTGTGTACTGGGAACTTTAATTACACTGGAAGTGTAAAGACCACATTCCTTTACATTTTTATTGCTCTCCGACTAGCAGTGGGACAGAAATAAAAACTGCAGGCGTTACGCTTGATTAGTGCGTGTTTGGAGAGAGTTTTCTTGGAGCACAAATATCTGATATTCCTTTTTTAGTTATTGCAGTAATAAGAAGATTAAACTGTTACATTAAGTAGTGGATGAGCAAGCTGCTTCTTCCATTAAGACATTGTGCATCATGAAATTTAGAAAGCTATTTTGGGGAATATTTTCTTTCATAATTATAAACGCTCTGGTCTAATGGTCGTAATTATGTTCTAAAAGAATATTGTAGTTTATAATTTCAGTTTATATTTTCATTAAGCTGCCAAAGCATTTTAAAAGAAAATCCCAAGGATATTTTGATACATATAATTATGTGTGTTTATGGGATACTGTGATATTTCAGCTTATGTATATATTATGTAATGTTCAAATCAGGATAAGTATATCTCTTTCCTCAGATATCATTTCTTTGTAGGAAAGACATTAAAATTCTACACATACAGTGCTTTGTCATTGGTGTACAGTCATCTTACCATGAAATGGGACTCAATTCTACTTTTCATAGCCACTATCAGGCTGTCCTGGGTCTCCCCATCTCTGCTAAGCACTGTGTGTCTCTCTTACCTTCTTCGCTCTCTTCCCTACGTCTATGAGATAAACGTGCAGATTCACATTTGCTGCAATCCTGTGGTATTTGTCTTTCTGTGTGGGACTTAGACTTAGCATAATGCCTTCCAGTTGTACCCATGATGCTGTAATGGCGGAGCTTCAACCCTTTAAGACCGTGAGGTATTTCCATGTATGTCTGTATCATACTTTACTTCCTTATCAGTTGGTGGATACTCAGGTTGACTCCATTTCTTGCTTCTTAGGAATACCATTGCAATAAACATGGGAATGCAGATGTCTCTTTGCACCGACTTTCCTCTGGCTTGTGCTTATTGGTGGGGTTACGAGATCATAGAATAGTTCTGTTTTTCATTTTCTGAGGAACTTCTTGTTGTGGTTCATAAAGCTGCCCTAATTTGCATTCCCTCCTGCAGAGTGTGTTCCCTTTCCTCTGTCTCCACACCAGCACTTGTTTTCTTCTGTGGCTTTGATCATCATCATCATCACACTAAGTATAAAGAAGTAGTCTCGTAGTGTGGCTTTAAGATACATTTTCCTAGTGATTAAAGATGTTGAATACCTTATCATATATCTGTTGGCAGTTGGCATGTATTCTTTTGTGAGATGTCTCTATCTCTTGTTGTGTTAAAGATGAAAAACTTCCAAGTCCTCCAAGAAATGTCCTCAAGCCCATGCTTCCACCTCATGGGCCCTTCCCTTTGTGGGCAATGCTTGGCTCTGTATTGGGTGTTTCTCAAAGTCATAACAAGCTGATTTTCCACTCAGTCAGGTACACAAAATGGAAGAGAAAGCAGAGGCAGGAGTAGCTGCTAGAATGAACTAAAGAATAACATCAGAGAGGGGTGAAGGCAGGGCTGGAGAGGGAGAGAGGGAGAAAAGCAAACTGAGTTAACTGGCCGGGCAAAGCCAAGCTTTGCTATCAGCCTGCTTCTCCAGAAGACATCTCAGGCTTGTACAGCGTTGCTGTGAGGTAGAATCACCTTCTTGCATGGATGTAAGATAACCTAGGTCTTTGAAGAACACAAACTCCCTTGAATTAGTCTTCTGGGCTCTGGGTCTCAGCTCCCTTAGTATGCCGAGACAGCTCATGCTAGCGAGGTACTTCTAGTTAAACAAGGGAACTCTGCAATCTTGTTGCTAATCGAGTTCAAAGCTTACACCAAACAGTGCCTCTTTTCTTTCTGGTGACCATTCTGGGATATCCTGAATATTTGATCAGAAATAAAAATATTTCTGAACAAGTCAGTGGAATAATTTGACAGTTACTCACTTATGTCAGGTAGATAGTATTTTTGTCATCGTGTGACATGTCATTCAAGGCAACTCTTTTTGTGGAAATTCTCAGTGTCTCTATCTTGTGAATGGCTCTAGGCACATACGCAATGTCTTCAGGACTCTTCCTTTCCCATACTGAACGTAATGTGCAAACATTTTAGGAGAAGTGCAGCTGTGCCTATGAAAGCAGAAGACCAAGCTGTACAGCCTTTGGGCTTGTTCTGTTTGGACAGGCAAGTTTAAAAAACAAACAAACAAACAAACAAACATGGTTTTGCCTCAGAGATGTGTGGCAGGGAGCAAAGGAGACTCACTCTTCACTGAAACCTTTGTGTACTTTGGCAATCCAATATTGGAGGATGGGGAAACACAAAAAACTTTAAAAGGAAAACAAAATCAAAACAAAAGAAAACCCCAGATAACAGCTATTGGTTACCACTAACGCTTTCTGAATCCTCAGGACCCTGGAGTGCATAGTAGTGGTTCTTAACTCTGGCTTGACAGAAGACTCACACTTCCAAAGTATAGATGCTTGAGTCATGCCAAGAGATCCTGTGTGGCCTGGGGCCTGGCATGGGTCTCTAAATTCTTGAGCTTTTACAGGTGGTCTGAGTGTGCAGCCAGTATTGAAAGTATCTGGTCTAGGGGAGCCAAGGACGTGGATCATAACCATAAGGAAGAAGTTGGTGTATGTGCCACCCTGGGGGATTAAAGTCTTGGTTACTGTGACATAACTCAGATCCATCTAAGCTTGCTGGTTCCAGTAATAGGCAGGGTTTCCTGGGAAGGATTATTTCATATGAAGCCTGAAGTAGTTGCTACAGGTAGTTATTTTCATGCCTTATGGTGTATTAGAATTGTGAGAAAGGCTCTCTTCTCTTCCTCTTTTTCCTCCTCTTCCTCCTCTTCCTCCTGCTCCTCCTTCTCCAAAGTTTCTGACTGAGCAGCACTGGTGGGAGGAGCTCAAGGATGTACAGAGCTGGGGCTGTTCCTGGGTGGGAGAAGATAACACTTCAAGGTGTGCTGAGGTCTGCCACTGTGTAGCAACAATTCTGTTCCACCCACAAGACCCTAAAGTGGCATAGGCCTTCAGCGTGTATATAAGAATTCTGCATCCGTTTGTAAAGCACTAAGATTTAAGTATTTTCCCAGGTCACTAAATACTGCATCATTTTAAGAGGCTGGGTAGTTGTTGGCTTAACAGTTAAGAGCACTAGCTGCTCTTCCAGAGGACCTGAGCTTGATTCCCAGCGCCTACATGATGGCTTATAGATGTCTGTAACTCCAGTTCGAGGGTATCTGATGCCCTCTCCTGTCATCTGAAGGCACCAGGCACCAGGCACACACCTGTGCATACTCATTCAGGCAAAACACCTCATTTTAAATACTGCATAGTAACCCACTGGGCTCATTTAATATCACACGAGCCCCTCTGGCTGGGTATTGAGGTCCCTTTCTTATACAAGATTGTTTGTTGTATCTGCTAGAGTCCTTGGTGAGGGTGTATCTTATCTCTGCCAGTGTGCCCTCTTTGCAGTGGTATAACTGTGTAAGCTAAGGAAGAACTCTGCTGCAATCACTGAAAAGTTGCAGGCTCTCTGCATCATTCGGTGGACATATTTGAGACTCAGGCATAAATTATGGTTATATTTGCCAAGAGGCTCGGCTATAATTAGAAAGGACTTAATGTTTTTGAATTTATTTATGACACACTAAGAGATGGAGAAAACATGTTTATTTTGTAAGGAGTGAACTGAAACACCCTCCTTTCTCTGTATAATGTTTCACTGTGCATAAAAAGGATATTGTTTCTTCTCAAAGGATTAGTACATTGATGTTAGTAGCTCATTATTACCAAATCCAATTTTAAGTGAATATTCTTTCCAGAATGCATAATTTTACAATATAAGTCAATTTTCTTTTGAAATATGTTAATTATTTAAGAACTGCACACAATGTATTTTGATCATATTCACCCCATGTTCCTCTCCCCGACTCTTCCCAGGCCCTCCCTTTCCGTCTTATTCCTTCTTATTTTAGAAATGACCCACTGAGAGTCCAGCTTGTGCTGCTTAGATGTTCATGGCTAAGGAGCCTGTCCACTAAAATGTGGTCCGCCTACCAGGGCTCAACACACTTAAAAAAAACTGGCTCTTCCTACTCCAGAAGCCGCTGTCAATATTTCGTCAGTTAGGAGTGGGGACGGGGCTAGAACTTCATGATGGAGATTGACTGAATTGATCTTGTACAGGTCTTCTGCAGGCAGCCACAGCTGCTGTGGGTTCATGAGTGAGTGCAGCTTTTCTGTCATGTCCAGAAGACACTGCTTCACCCTGATCCCCCTCAACCTATGGCTTTTAAAATCTTGCAAAGCCCTCTCCATGATGGTTCCTGAACTTTGGTCCATGGTGTGCTATAGATGCCCCAACACTGCACTGACAGTTATTCTTTGTACTTCGGCCACATGTGAGTCTCTGTGTTAACCACTGTCCATTGCACAGTGAATCTTTCATGGGCTCTGAGTGCTGCACTCTGCTCTGGGTACTGAGATAAAAATTTAGAGGGGTGTTCCAACCATGGATTCTTGGTCAGACTTAGTGCAAGGCAGGTCTTCAATCCACTCAGAAAGCAGTGCTATCTTTAAAACTTTGTACCATTGTTTCGTTCATGGGCATATCTTGCTAGGTGTTTATTGTATTTCCTAATGTTCACAGATCATAAGATTGTGGATGACAATTCTCCACCAGTAGCCTGCATGACTCAAGGGTACTTCCAAGGGAGGAAGCTTCCTGATCAGTACCAGCTTGGTTTCTCCATGTCCTGTGACCAAAATGTGTTGTGTCTTCAGCAATATGGTCTTACCATCAAGTTTTGTTGGGTAGCCAAGAGCAATGGCAATAAACTTCATTGTTTTGGTGTCTCCAGGACACTCCTGACCAGTAACTTCAGCATCCCACTTCTGGAGCTGGGCTTTTTATTTGGCAACTTTTGGTTTTTAGGAGGGACATAATCCCCTGTTATGGTAACTCCAATTAAACTTACACACACACACACACACACACACACACACACACACACAGTATAGATGAAGCTTATAAAGTGCCAATATGCAAATCAGCGATCATTCTTAATTTCCTCAAAAATCTAGAAAACCAGTTACCGTATGACCCAGCTATATTGCTCCTAGGTGTATAGCCAACAGAGTCTATTCCTAGTACACATGTTCATCCACTTTAATTCTTTATCCATTCACATAGCTAAGATATAGAAACAGCCTAAGTGCCCATCAACCGTTGAATGGATAAGGGAAATAAAGTATCTATATACAGCAGAATTGTATTCAGCTCTGAAGAAAAATGAATTTATGAAAATTTTGAGCAACTGGACACAGCTGGAAACCATTATTGTGACATAACCCAGATCCAGAAAGAGAAATATCACGTTCTTACTCCTAACTTGGCATGACATCTTTAGGTTTGTGTGTTTAAGTTAGCCTTCAGGAACTAGACAGACCCCATTGGTAGGGAGGGGGTAAAACATGAGGTGGAAGTAGAACACGTGGTATGAAGGGGAAAGGTGGGAGAGTGGGGGGAGGTTTAAGTGGGGAAAGGGATGGGAGGGAGGGGCACAGGAGGGGTGAGAGAGGGGATAACAAGTCAGCGTTCAGCAACTCAGTTGTGTGCTTATAACTAGCAGCCCTCAGCCAGGCCAGCATTTATATATTGTGCCTACTAAATATGACTTAGTGGACTTTTCTGTTAGAATTATGTAGTCATTTTAACATGTGCTTGCTGTTTTTGAGTCATTCTAAGAACTCATCAGTGGGTTAATGGCTCACCTTTGAGCTCATTTCTTATACCGTATTGAAGCTATCATTTTTATGTTATGGCCCGTCCTCTGCAGTTGGGCTCTGTAAGGAAAGACCAGGGATGAGGAGCTAATTTAGTAGTGGTTTATGGAGTGGGCAATCAAGAAGTCAAGTTAGAGGGAACCCGGGATTTCTTCACATATTGCCTTCCTAGCTATTAAAACAGTTTTCTCCCATTTTATTTTATAGTGATCATTTTTCAACAATGTCAGTTTGCTATGATAAATTATAGTATAAAAATGTACTAAAATTATTTTTAAAATGCCAAATGAAGTCCTGGGCAACTTTATCCTTGGTAAAGCTAGTAAGGGTAGACTTGAACTTGGCTTCAACTGTGGCCTTTGCCACTTAACTCCCTGCCTGTAGAAGGCTCAAAACTAAGTTGTGGCCATCTTCCAATATGCAGGGTTTGGGATGGAGTGAACAAGAGATGAAAGTGCAAAGTCAGACCATTATTTTCATTTATTTTAAGCGTGGTAAAGAAGCCAATCTTGTAAGGTAGAGGGCTCCCCTCAGCCACTCTACTGCATATCTTAGGATAGAAGAAACCTCCTGCCTTTCCTTCTGCCTTTATAGACTGGAGATGGCTAGTCAAGAAAATATTTTAGGTTGAGTGGGATGTAGGGAAGCCCTTAGTTTCTTTTGCCGGTGGCAGGAGGGAGAGATGCTCATTTTGGAGACAACACCCAAGCATCCTTTTCTTTTAAAAAACAATGATGTTACTCTTGTGAAAGGAAAACAAGTGATCACTTAAAACACTACACTCTTACCACTGCTGACTAAGAGAGTGCGCTCAGATGACTGCAGTAGAGAATATTTAGAGTTTCAGACTGTTTGTGTTCTTTATGCCATTTGGCCTCCCAGTGTGCTTGTTTTGCGAAGTTTTGAGTAGAGAAGTTAATGGTTCTGCCAACACTCAAGAATACCCCTGAAGGAAATTAGAAATATTCATTGAAATATATGAAATGGAGAAGGGACTGAACGAATGGCTCAGTCAGTAAAATACTGCTCTTGTAAGCATAAGGAACTCGGTTTGATTTCCCCAAACCCTCTAAGTATGCTGAGCATGATGGCTTGCCCCTGTCACCCAGCACGGGAACACAGAGATAGGCAGATCTTTAGGATGTACTAGGTTCTTTTTATTGTCCTTTTTGACTAGCCAAATTAAAATAAAAAAAGGTGACATTTGCGTGTAAAGCCTATTAAATTTTTTTTCTTGTTGTCTTGTTACTATTTTAGGGTGAAAGCAAAATATTCAAGAACAAAATCTTACGTGTATAGTCTGGCTCACGGAAGAACCCCAAGAGCCAAGTCTAAGGTTCTCATGGCTGATGAGGCTCAGTATATTCAGAGTCTCCTGGGTGCCTCACAAGCTTGATAATATCAGGCACAGTGCCTCACCCACACCCCGTTTTTACTGTTGTAGTCAAGTGTCCTTCCTCAAGGTTTTTCTGCAGCCACTTCTGGGTGCCCTGCTGCTTGGTACCCAGCAGGCAGTTCTCCTTGCTGTGCCTTAGCTCTCCTCTAGCCAGCCAAGAGAGACACGTTCTTTACTTCCAGACTGACCTACTTCCTTTTCCACCCAGCCATCCAGCTGGAGAGAAGCTGGGGGCAGTTGGATTAGCACCCAGATTTAAACTCTTTTGAACCAAAAAGTTCAGTTGCTGTGGCACCCACTTTTGGGGAACTCGGGTCGAGCTGCACGCATGACCTGGACTTCAGAGGAAAAACAAGGAGGAGAGTGTCTCACATTAACTTTGGTCCTGGTTCAATCTGTTCCTCTTCAGCTGACTTGGCTTTGGGGGGAGAGGTGGGAAGTAGGGAAGAGTTAGTTGGCATGCCACCGCCATCTAGAGACTCGGATGGGAGAGCCACAAACTCCAGGTCTGCCTGGCCTACCGACTGAGTTAGTGAGAGAGACCTTCCCTGTCTCAATATAGAACATAAAAACTGGGCTGGGGTATAGTAGAGAAGTCGCTTCCCATGTGCAAGGCCCTTGACTCAACTCTCATTTCTGCAAACAAAGATCCAGCATGTTACTAATAGCTTCTTGGTTAGCGTTCCCTTAGCTTGCTGTATTTTTTTAAAGAGTGGTTTGTAAATGTTTGTTTATAAGGTAAGGAAACATCATTAATGTCAAAGATGCAATAAGCATGAGGTCTGTTGAATCCAGTGCACTGGGGTCGCCCTACCAACAGAGCAATGGCGACCCCGTGTTAGTAAGGTACACACTTTTTATACACTTTTTGGGGGGCAGAGCTTGGCAACAGCATGGAAGGGTGGGCCTGCATTGGTGGTTAAACATGATTGGAGGCCCACAGTGATGACGCCAGCTTGTTACCACCCATCTGTAGCTCCGGCCTGACCTTGGCAACAGAGAATTCTGCCTATTGTGTGGGGCCTAAGACACACCTGCACCTGGCCTTGCTGTCTCATTTCATAACAGTTATCTTTGGCCCTTTTGACTGTCTGGAATGTTTCCTGGCCTAGCTCATCGGCCGCCTTTTGTCTCTCAAGGCCTCACATTAGGGAATTGGGTATCTGATCATAGCCTACTAAGAACACAATGGCTTCTTATTCCTCAGCTGCCCGTTCAAGCCCTGTTACCTAGTCTCACAAGTACCAACAAATGGTTTGGAGCCTTTAATGGGCTGCAGAACACACTGAGAACTCTAGTTAGGTGGTTATACAAAAGACTCAGCTACAGTTTCAATTGCTAAAGCAAACCATGGAGGGCGAGATTGAGTTCAATTGGTACACGCATGAAGCACCGGGTTTGAATCCTAGCACTGCATAAACTAGACATCATGGTGCACAGCACTTGGGAGACTGAGGCAGGAATATGGGAGTTTGAGATCATCCTCGGCTATGTAATCAGTTTGAGGTTAGCCTGATCGTGGCGTCCTATCTTAGAAAAAAGTTAAATATTGGGTAAGGGAACTTTGTGGATGATGGATGCGCCATTACCAGGACTGTGGAGATGGTACATGACTGTATACATCAAACTCTTTAACTACACACTTAACATATGTGTGGAGTGTACCAGCTCTAACTTAATAATTAGCATTTGAAAGTCCAAACTCTGAACCCAAGAATGTTCAGCTCGTCCCAATCGCTTGGATAGTTTGCTAGTGTGGATCATCATGAAATTTAGTAATTAAAAGGTTTTTTGTTTGTTTGTTTGTTTGTTTTGCCTTAAGGTCATTCTAATTAACCGTATTGCTTTTGGTTTAGTGAGAAATGATAGAATTTGTTTTAAATGACCTTTCCTGAGCACATGGGAAGGGAAGGATGACGTAGTTATTGCTATCATTTGAACACACTACTTTTCTGAGTCTTGAAGAGTGGAAGGTTCAGAATCTCGAGTCTCCTATCAGAACGTCTTTGGAAGTAGGCCTTGCTAGTCATTTAGCATTTTAATTCAACTTTGGCCCGTGTTTCTTCTTTCTCATTCGTTTTATTTGTAGAAATCTTTTAAAATCTGATCACTTAGTTATCCCTGCCTCCGAAGATTTGTGGCCCAGCTGTCAATCATTCTTTCCCTTCACTGTGTTTCACCTCATGGGGCTACTACAAATGCATGTGCTGTGAATAGCACAACAAAGCTAGTTCCACCTTTTATAATATTTGATTTGCTGCTTAGTGATCGACTGCTTTTAATTTGTATTGCCGTTAATTGTTGAGCTTTGGTAAGTAGTAGCCTTTTCAGAGTTGTTTTAGAAAGGGGAATTGTGACTCAGTGCTTGCTATGCAGATGTAAGGATCTGTGTTTGGGTCCCCAACACCCTGCTCAAAGCTGGGCATTGCAGCATGTGCCTGTAATCTGTAGGCAGGAGCCAAAGGATTGGGGAGGTGTGTCACTGGCCAATTAGTGAGCTCCGGGCTCAGTGAGAGACGCTGTCTCAAAAACTAGGTGGAGAGCAATGAGGGACGACACCAAGGCACGGGCCAGTGTACCCACATGTGCAAGTACACATGGACATACACTAGTGCATTGTGTGTGCGCACACATGGAGAGAGAGACAGAGACAGAGACTAGAAGATGGGTTTGTGACAGACATTTAACATTACTTATGGAATGAAGCATTTAGTCGTTCAATATGGATTGGACTTAACATACTGAATTTTAAGTAGGGTCTTTCTATCTTTAACGTAGTTGAACACTGAGTTTACCAAAAAGGATAATGAAACACAGAAAGAGTTCTGAAAACTGAGAGCAATAGATAATTTCCTCCAGTAAAGCTTACTTTGGCATTGCTTTGCTATGCCCGTGTGAACATGAGTGTGCGTATGTGCGTGTGTGTGTGTCTGCCTGTCTATGCATTCATGCACATGTGTGCACATGAGTTTACGTGTATGTACCTATGTGAACCTGTGCTTGTATTCTTGAATCTGTAGTTTTTCAACTTACTACTAGTCCCATTGGTAAAGCTGTGCTTAGCTCATACCACATCCAGGGTTCTGATGGAAGAAGGGTTGGGGCTAATATTTCTTATACTAAAAGTGCCCAGAGGGGACTTGTACTTCATGACAATGCAAAAGGTGTTCATATGGCTCCTCCTTGAGAGGCTCACACTGAGAGGCCTTAACTGTAACTACCCACACCTGTGCAGCAAGGACTGATGCAGGGGTGTCCCCTCAGCAGCTGCCTCTGGCTCCCCTTAAGCCATTAACCAGACTCTCTCCAGGATTCCTTGGAAACTGTGTGCCTGCCTGAATAATTCATCACACGACAATCAATTATTCATAACTCATTATTACAACTGAACTAAAACCTAAAGGTGGAATCGGTCTGCCACTTATGAATATCCAAGAGGTCATCAGGATACTGTGGAGGAGTTGACGTCCGTGCCAGCCCCTCTGCCTGTTTATATCTCTGAAGGGATTCCAAAGAGAACAGCCTGTAAGAAGGAATCAGGATTCACGACAGTGCTAGTCACCTCGCTGCTGGTCCTCACGCTGTTTGTCTTTTGAATTCCGGCTTCATTATACCTACAAATAAAGTCTCAGTTCGATGGCTATAGAAGACATTTACAGCTCTTTCGGTTTATGAGATCATTTTAAGGAACTCCACAGAGATATAAAAGTCGCCTATAGACTGTCATTTCTGAGGTAAAATAATAGTGGGTTTCATTATAACATTTCATTCATGTATTACAATGTGTTTTGATCACATTGAGCTCTCTTTGCTCTCTCTTGCCCTCCTCCGAGTCCCATGGTTTTTCACTTTTTCCAGTTCCCCTTCTTTGTTCATATCTTTTGTTCTTTTAAATGACCTAATACATTTTATTACAGTTTTTATAAGCTTCTTTCAAAGAGATTATTTTAAGAGCACAGTGAGTAACTCAGCAGTGGCTACACCACTAAAGAAAGCGCCTCTCTGTCCTATAGTGACTGCTAACTGCATAGAGATCTTGGTGGGCAGTGCCTAGGGAGCCCCTCCCTACTCCATGGCAGTATGTTGCCTAAGCCAGTCTTGTGCAGTCCTTATAATGTGTTAGACAGTGCTAGCTCGCTTTAAAGTCATGAACACACTACTTTTCTGAGTCTTGAAGAGTGGAAGATTCAGAATCTCAAGTCTCCTATCAGAACGTCTTTGGAAGTAGGCCTTGCTAGTCATTTAGCGTTTTAATTCAACTTTGGCCCGTGTTTCTTCTTTCTCATTTGTTTTATTCTCTGAAATGACTCTGCTTTGAAGTGATGGTGACAACAGCTATTTTGCCGCCCTCTGCTTTTCTGGTTATATAAGAAAAGGCATATATCTGGTGGCACGTTATTTATAAGCAGAGACCATATAAAATTGTCTCACTTTCTCGCAGACATTTGACACACTGTGATGTTTAGAGCAGTAAGTTTTCAGAATCACCTGGTGTCCTATGACCTTGGACTCCAGAGCACCTAACACAGTAGTTTGGAAACCATTAGTTTAGTTCCTATTTTAAAATCAGTTCCACAGTGAAACACAGTTGTAGAACCGTGGGTTTCACCAAGTTAAAGCAGATTCTTCTCTGAGGGACTCTTCAGATACTGAGGCAAGTTGTGGCTCAGAGACCAACAGGGATCCCACTGCAGTTCCCAGATGTGTTTGACCCGTTAGCTGTCCCTCCAACCCCAGGCCCTGTCAAGACTGGTAAACTGAGGAGCTTTGTTGGGGGTTCCTGACAGTGCTAGACATCGTGGTGGAGTTAGAGGTCACAGACACGTGCAGTGTTGCTAAAAAGATGGAGTAGGAGAAATAAGAATTCAAGTCCTATTTTAAAGTTGGCCATGATGAACAGCAGATGGTGGTAAAGCGACATGCAGATCAACTGTTATGACCTGGCAGGATTTCTGATGGCAACATTAATTCAAGGTCCAAAATGTCTGTATTTAATTAAGGTTTACCAATGCTTTATTTAGCTTTACTGACTAAATGAATGAAAGGCTAAACGTGGGTCATTAGCATGCTCTTAATTTCTTTCTAGGAAAAGCACAGAGCAGCTGAGAAATAAGCTTGGATAAATCTTTTTATCTTCACAGACCATTTTCTATGGGGTGGGATAGATTTGTGTGACCATGGCCTCAGTATATCAGATGGATGTTCCTATTTTATGTGTATGCACTGATATATGTGTGCTCTCACTCTTGAAAGAAAACCTGAAGCCTCCAGCTGTCCACGGAAGGGCAGAGACCAGCTGCAGTCCTATAGCAAGCACCTGATTGATGCTGCTAAGGACACCCTGGGATCCTAGTGATGAAGCAGTCACTTCAGTTAAAAAGGCACATAGCCTGAGAATGCAGTGGCCAGTGGGGTGAGACACTCCAGATCTCATAGAGGCCGAGAGGGATATGTTTCATTTCCATTCTCTTTATGTAAGAAAATGCAGAGGGCCATGCAGGAGGAATGACAGATGGCTTTAGGACTCATGGAATGCAGCCCACAGGTTACCACAGCTGTATGGGTGGGCTTCGGTGTGGCCCAGCGTGGAGGCTCATGTGTCCTGAGGACTTTATTCTCTTACGGAGTTCTGCTCTGCTTGCTGCCCTCACAAACCTCTCAACCTAAATCTTATGTTTCCAGTCCCTCACTGGGCAGTATCTCTGGCACTCACAGTACTAATGCTTGATCTCTTTCAGGCATTGCTGCTGGAGCAGACTAGGATTCTATCACCTCCCTAGAGAAGAACTTAGATACTTAAGATTATCTATAATGACCACCACCCTTAGAAAGCATTTGGAAAAATAAAGTTGTAAGTGAAGCAGGTTGAGATGTTTTTGCTACTGGCTCTGATGTAGAAAATCTTAGGGAATGGTCTGACGTTCAGAAAGGCCCACTCTTGTTAGTTAAGCTAGGACCTTTGCGGTCAGGGAACAAGAACAGTGGCAGCACTGGCTGACGTGACTCTCCCTGAAGCTGGACTGGTGATGATTGATTTCTTACACTTCTTTTTGCCCTCAGCTTCCCAATATGATTTATTAAGAGTTGCTGATGAGTAGATATGCATTTGAAGGTAGACATGACTGATTTTTATATAAAAGTTTAGATTTTTGATTGTTTTATGGTTCTTACAAGAATACTTTTAAAGATGAATAATAGATAATTTACTTCTGTCTTTTTAACTGCAAATTGCTGCCTGCCAGTAAGAGGAAACTGATTGAGAAAACTACCTTGCTTGCTTACACATTGTTAATCTATAGCAAGTTGCTTGGTTATGAATGTACGTGAGTTTTTGAGAATGATTTATTTTCTTTACCGGTACTACGTAATGTTATTTCCTGTAAAGGTTTTCATCATCATTCGGTAGAAGAAAACTCAAACAGAATCACACTGTAATTGTAAACTGTTTAAAAGATTTTGTTGGGGTATATAATCTATGGAAGAAGACTAAAGAATGGGTGGCTGGAGCACTGTCTCTCCACCCACCAGCTATGTGTGTGTGTACAGTTTGTGCGAACGGGGGCTGGAGCATCCATTGACTATGTGTATGTGTAAGGTTTGTGTGTGTTGTAAGTTGGAACATTGTTCCTTCCATCCATCAACTGTGTGTGTGTGTATGTAGATATACATGTAAGCTTGTCTGGGTGTGTACTGGAGCTTGCTCCACCCACCAGTGGTGCGTACTTATGTACATATGTGTAAAATGCTTGGAGCCTGCTTGCTGGAGCTTTGCTCTAACCATTATATGTGTAATTGTGTAGATGTCTGTCTGTAGGTCTGTATACACATATGGATGTGTGTGTATGGTATGTATGTATATTTGTGTGTATGAAGTTATTGGACTTTGCTTTTGTTTCATCCACTTAGTGTGTGTGTGTGTGTGTGTTGTGTATACGTGAATTTTCTCTCTTTCCTTCTCTTTCTCTCTGGCCCCGAGGAGTTAAAAGAGTTCTCAGTTTTTCTGCTGGCCACATGAATGCCATCTCCAGTAAATTAAGCTTTGTTCTCTCAGAAAAACCTTGACTGAGTAACTTCTCTAATCACTGGCTGCCTTTGGCAGCAGCCCCTGTAGGTATCTGTCTTAGTCAGGGTTTCTATTCCTGCACAAACATCATGACCAAGAAGCAAGTTGGGGAGGAAAGGGTTTATTGAGCTTACACTTCCACAGTGCTGTTCATCACCAAAGGAAGTCAGGACTGGAACTCAGGCAGGTCAAGGAGCAGGAGCTGATGCAGAGGCCATGGAGAAACGCTGCTTACTGGCTTGCTTGCTTCTCCTGGCTTGCTCAGCTGACTTTCTTACAGAGCCCAAGACTACCAGCCACAGATAGCACCACCTACAAGGGGCCCTCCCCCCTGATCACTAATTGAGAAAATGCCTTACAGCTGAATCTTATGGAGGCATTTTCTCAGCTGAAACTCCTTTCTCTGAGATAACTCCAGCTTGTGTCAAGTTGACACAAAACCAGCCAGTACAATTGACCCCTTGTCAACTTGCTACACAAATACATCACTATTAAGCCTCAACCCTTACTTTATTCATCTCCAATATCTAAATAACTTTAAAAGTCTCACAGTCTTTGCAAATTCTTACATATCAAAATTTCAATTTCTTTAAAAATGTCAGTGTCTTAAAATTCAAAGTCTTTTTACCATTAGAAATCTCTTAACTGTGGGCTCCACTAAAATACCTTCTTTCTTCAAGAGGGAAAAATATCAGGCCACAGTCACAACCAAAAGCAAAATCAAACTCCAACTGTCTGATGTCTGGGATCCACTCATGATTTTCTGGATTCCTCCAAGGGCTTGAGTCACTTCTCCAGCTCTGCTCTTTGTAGCACACACCTTGTCTTCTAGGTTCCAGATGCCTGTACTCCACTGCTGCTGCTGTTCTTGGTGGGCATCTCATGGTACTGGCATCTCCAAAACACTGCTGTCTTCTACTGCAACTAGGTTTACCAACAGCCTCTCATAGGCTCTCTTCATGGTGCCAAGCCTCACCTTATTTGTATGACCCCTTCAGTCCTGGACCGTCAATTGCAACTGAGGCTGCACCTTCACCAATGGCTTTCCGAGGCCTCTCACAGTGCCCAGGCCTCAGCTGCTCTTCATGACTCCTTCATGTCTTCAAAACCAGTACCACCTGGGTGAATCTTACACATTATCAAGTCCAGCCACAGCACAAGGTACAACCCTGGCTATCTCTGAAATGCAGCCTCTGTGCTCTCAGAAAACACTTCTCAGAAGATTTCACCTCAGTGATGCTGGTCTCTTCCCAGTCACTGCCAATTTCCCAGCTCCAGCTAACCAGCATCAATAGTCCCAGCAATGCAATGGTTTTGCTTTAGTAGTTCTGGTAACTTGTAGTTCACAGACGATCCTTTAGCCCCAGCTAACCAAAACCACAGAATCTTCACAGTCAAAATAGCAATGGCCCTAATAAGAGTCCTTAATCTTCCCTCTGAAATTTCACAAGCCGGGCCTCCATTTTCTGATCTGTTCTCAACATTATCTTCCAAGCGCCTACACAACATCCCACAAAGCTCTTAACACAGAATGGATCTTCTAGCCCAAAGTTCCAAAGTCCTTCCACAGACAGTGCCCTCCAAACATGGTCAGGTTGTCACAGGAATACCCCACTATGCTGGTACCAATTTGTCTTAGTCAAGGTTTCTATTCCTGCACAAACATCATGACCAAGAAGCAAGTTGGGGAGGAAAGGGTTTATTGAGCTTACACTTCCATGCTGCTGTTCATCACTAAAGGAAGTCAGGACTGGAACTCAAGCGGGTCAAGGAGCAGGAGCTGATGCAGAGGCCATGGAGAAATGCTACTTACTGGCTTGCTTCTCCTGGCTTGCTCAGCTGGCTTTCTTATAGAGCCTAAGACTACCAACCCACAGATGGTACCACCCACAAGGGGCCCTCCCCCCTTGATCACTAATTGAGAAAATGCCTTACAGCTGAATCTCATGGAGGCATTTTTCTCAACTGAAGCTCTTTTCTCTGAGGTAACTCCAGCTTGTGTCAAGTTGACACAAAACCAGCCAGTACAGTATCTGAATCTACCCTCATCAGTGCCTCTAAGCACTGACCCCCAACAGCTGCCTGCCTCAGTTTACCATCTGGTACCAAAGCTTGTCTTTATCAAGAAAAAATAACACAGGGCAATGAAAAATGTGATATACTTTAAATATTCACATTTAATAAAATTAAGATAATATAATACATTTTAGATATACTATTAATAAAAGAATTGTAAGATTAGTATAAATTTTAATTCACAGTATTATATCAAGGGTAGTCTAGAAATGGGACACTCATTTGCATGTGTACAGTGAACAGCTTTCAGAATGTCATTGTGTGTCTACGACAAAGGGTATGTCCTGGGTTATAGGTCTTGTTAGGAATGAGCATTGAGGGCATACAGATGACTCAGAAGGTAAAGGCACTTTCTATAAACCTAACTGTCTATCCAACCTCCAGAACTTACACGTGGAAGGCGAGAACCAACTCCTGCGAGTTGTTCTCTGATCTCCACATGAGTACCTTGCCACACCCCATCTACCCCGACAAGCATACTATGAATTAGTAAGTGTGGTAATAAAAGAAGTGTAACATTCGAGGCTGTGCATATATATGGCTTAGTGAGTAAAATGCTTGCAGTGCAAGTACCAGTTCCTAGAACCCATGCAGTGAGAAGCCAAGGGTGATGATGTGCACTTTTAATCCCAGCACTGAGGAGGCAGAGATTGGTGGATCCTTAGGGCTCACTGGCCAACCAGTTAAGCCAAATTGGTATGTTCCAGATTCAGTGAGGGATCCTGTCTCAAAAAATAGGTGGAGAGTGATTGAGGACGACTCCTGATGTTGACATTTGTCTTTCCACATGCACACATGCATGTGCGCATGGTCGAGCACACACACACACACACACACACACACACACACATGTACATTTGACACCGTATGTCTGTATCCCTAAATGAAAGACTCTTGGCTGTTGGGTTAAGGTGGTGGGTAAGGAGTAAGGGAGGTCTCACGTCCACCCCAGGCTCAGGCCTCTGGGACAGACAAGACTCAGGAAGTTTGACCACGCTCACACCACGGCACCGCCGGTTGGGTGTTGTGCTGTGAGAAACCAGGGGACACTGCCTGGGGGTGGGGGTGCGTGGCCTGGGGTCCTGGGGACTGCACGGAGCCAGCTCCATCTGGTTCTCAGGCTCTTGGACACCCTAGGCGCCTCTGGATGCTACAGAAGAGCTGAGAACAGAGTGGGGGCCCACAGGCTGGATCTAGCCCTGGGGAAAGGCAGGGAGGAGCCCAGCTGGGTCCCACCAGGGCCCAAGTCCTTGGCTTGTTGCCAGCTAGCTGGTTTGGTTTGGTGGAGACCATGGCTCTGAGAGGCCTTCTGTGGGAGACTAGACTTGGGCGGCTCTTTAGGCGAAGGTCTGTTCCATCATTTCCCACAGAGGATCCCAATGAAGACAGACAGTCCATGGTTTTAGGGTGTTTATTGTCATGGCAGAGAGTGGCAATGAGTGAAACTGTACCCCACTACCTCAGGGAGAGACTGAGGTTAAAATACTTTTTGCAGGGAGGAGTGGCTGGGAAGGGGAGTTTATTGGCTAAGCCTCTAGGTGCCTCATTAAAATGGAAATGTCTTGAGGCTATGTGACCACACCTCTACCTGTGGAGGGGCTTGGGCTACATGACTGATGGTCATATACCTAATGGAGAGCTGCAGCCTCGTGCCAGGAGCCTGGGGCCCAGGAGCATGGCAAAACACCTACTGTCCCTTGTATGGTTGTCCCCTGCTGGGGACCCCCTACTGGGGATCTGGGGTTTTAAACCTTAGCTCAACCAGAAACCAGGCTGCCTTTCACAGTCCCACATCTCCCCCTTTTACTTTTTTAAAGGAGAGGGGTCACTGGAGTCACTGTGTCATTTGTAGTGAAAATTTTGGGTGGGATGGCAATATCAGAAGAAAACACTGCACAGGTTGGAGGGGTAGCACAACTAAGCCAGAGGGCAAGGAGGGGTAGGGGTGGAGGGTGGGGAAGGCAAGGGGTCATTGAATCAATTGTTCTGTGGGTTGTACAGTTTGAGGGCAATAACGTCAGTTTTAGACAACATTTGATTAATCTGGGTAGACAGCATGTTTTCCTAACTATCATGCAACTTCCCCCAAGTTCAGTGGCCATTTGACTTTGGCAAGAGAGTTCACCTGTAGCTGGAAGGTCCCATGTCTGTCCTCTGTAGGACTCAGCACATGTCACTGGATCTCAGCGTGTCTTCAGTCTGGAGGAAGGCAGCTTTGTTGTCCCAGGCAGGTCCCAGGAGACTGGATTGTCTCTCCTGGATCTGTGGCAGCAGGCACTGACCTTTTCTTTTGTGGGGATAAGCCTGTAGGGTAATCACAACAGAGAATCAGAACCCCAGCAGGTGGATGTCTGCATAGTGTGGATAGCAAGTTAAGCCTGTAATGGTTTGCTTGGGAGCACATCATGATCTATTGTTATGATCCTAGAAAAGCAAGGGTGTTTGAGGAATTTAGTCCTGGAAGGCATCCTTTAAGTCTGCTTTGGATGGCTGAGGAAGAAAATATCATGTTAATTATGTATCTGGGATAGGCGGTAACAGTTTGTCTGTAAAAGGAAACTGGTTGTTAATCAAGGGTTGAAGAATAGTGATCTGCATAGTTGATTTGACCTGTGGGCGTAGATTAGATGACTTTTGAACCTTAAAAGAAATCTTAAACAATTGAAAGATTTTTTGGACATACATCAAGTATGCTAGTGAGAAAAAATAAACATTTAAATAAAGAAGCAAGAAAATTTTGGGTTGAAAAGCATGAACATCATTTCAGGTATTCCTGTTAGGGAGAACAAGCATTTAAACAAAGCCTGAAAACTTTTGGGTTAAGGGTATCAGGTGTGGTGTTTTGCATTGTCTTTGGCGGGCTTAGGTGCAGGGGGGGAGGGGCCTGCTCTGCCATGCATTGGCTGTGTGCTCTAGCAGACAGGTCCATTTGTATTTCCCATTTGTTTTTTCTTAGCCGGTATATCCTAAGTGTAAAGCAGAAGGAGAAGAAAGGCCAATCTTGAAGAAAAGCTCAAATGAAGAAATGTAGAGGCTTCATAGCACAGTCAGGGCTAGAGGGAGTGAGAGGCAGCACCCATATTTCTGTTCTGTCTTTCTAGCCAAAGCGGCAGTAGCCAGTGAGAGGGTGAATCTGGCCTTTTGGCCTACAGGGACCTTGGGGAACCTCTGGTTGGGCCTGCAGATGGAGGAAGCAGGGAGCTCAGGGCAGGTGCTGCCCTGCCATCTGAAAGGCAGTTCCATTAGCTATATAGGAGCCCTTGCTGTGGGGCTGGGGGAGGGGCAGAGAGTGGAGACTAGTCTCCACCGAAGTAGAACTAGTTAAGTCTAATGTAAGATTTGGAGACTGTAGCTAAGAGTCAAAAAGGAGGAGGGGGGAGGAAGCTGTCCAGGAACACTCAGAGAGAAAAAGAGAGAGATCTGAGGAAGGCCTAGTCTTTGAATTAGGTTGAGTATTACTCACAGTCCTTGAGTAATCTGGAGTTCCAATGTGGGTCTTTGTGGGTGGATCGCCAGCTGAGGGTACACTTTAGCTGGGTTTGCCCCACTTTGGGTGCCAGTTGTTGAGTTAGAGTGGTGAGTGAGACTCCCCCATCTGTCCCAAGGCTCAGGCCTCTGGGAGAGGCGAGATGCAGGAAGTTTGACCACGCTCACCCCATGACACCAAACTTCCTGCGTCTTGCCTCTCCCAGAGACCCAAGCCCTGGGACGGATGCGAGAGTCTCACTCACCACTCTAACTAAACACTTGGCTACTTCTGTGGTGAATCTTAGAATCTTGATGTAGATCAATGAGCCTAGAGAGCTGCAGGGATCTCCCAGTACAGGTCTTCTGGAGCCACCAATAGACATGAAATTACTAGAAATGGCCCAGGAGTATTATGACTTATATAAATGGATGTCCCTTAGTATATACCCTTTGAAGGTACAAGTTTTTCAGCCTGTCCCTGCTCCTTGATCCATGAATGAACTTGCTTAACCCTACCTTCTAGAAGTAGCAAGATAGCTTCAGGCACAGATAATGTCTACTCATAGGTGCATCGTCTATGGATGGATTGGTTGATTGACTGCACAAGTATGTGACTGCTCGCTGAGTGTGTGTGTGTGTGTACATATGCACATGTGTGCCATGGCATATGTGTGGAGGTCAAAAGACAGGACTAATTCTATATTTATAATATTTGGGTCCTGGGATTGAACTCAAGTTGTCTGGCTTGCTGGTGGTGCCTCTGCCCACTGTGCCATCTCTCTGATATCTGATGTCTTCATCAACTGGCCATACCACCTCACATCTTTTGGAAAGAAGAGTACTGATGTCTTGCTATTCTGCTGTGAAAGAGAATCACTCCAGGTTGCCCATTTAAAAAAATAAAGAGATACAAAGAAATTATATCAGCCAACTGCTTAATGTGGTGGAGACAGTTGGTTAGTGCAAGTGAGGAGACAGCACTTACAGCAAGAAGTGGTTAATGTGAATATCATCATTCAGTCTTGATTAGTGAATGGACTGATGGCAGTCCTCAATAAAGTTGTTAGAAATATATACATTAATTTTGTGATATATAAACTTGGGTAGAGCTTTGGAAATACAAGTTATGATCTACACC
Organism: Rhynchomys soricoides; assembly: GCA_019843965.1. Lineage (NCBI taxonomy): Eukaryota > Metazoa > Chordata > Mammalia > Rodentia > Muridae > Rhynchomys > Rhynchomys soricoides. The sequence goes on along the minus strand of JADRCH010000097.1, from coordinate 9,246,494 downwards.
AGTGGATTACTTGCAGGAGTTGGTTCTTTACTGCTGTGTTGATTCCAGGGGTTGAACCCATGTCACCAGTCTTAGCAGCAAGTGCCTTTACCCACTGAGCCATTGGCATGCATGCCCACATGCAACCACACACAAGTAATTTCAAAAATTAAAACAGCAAGCCAAAAGAAATCCTAATTGTGAACATGTAAATCATTCATCAAAGCTGTCAATTTGCAGATGTGTGCATTAATTCCTTTTTATAGTTCTTTCAAGAAATGAACTAAATTAAGATCCATTAACATGGTGTGAGGTACATGTGTTTAATGGCCTATGTATCAAAGTATGCATATAGTTTATTTTCATTTGATGAGGATTTTCTACAGACTCCAAAAAGTTAATTTTAAAGTAGCTCCCTTGGTGACAGTATTCCTTTAAGTACCCGATTTGCATAGGCATAAAAACTATATGTTCCTTCTTACCAGTGTTCTTATGGTTTTCTTGACCTCCCAACCTGCACCACAGTCTTATATCACTTACATGTGAAGGATGTTGGTAGCTTTGAAAGACACAGGGAATGGATAGAGCTAAGGCTCGCACCTCACTTTCTTAAACAAATAATAGCAAATGATCCAGTGACCAAGAATCAGGTTGGTTAGTTTAGTGAGAGTGAATTAGGAAAAGCATTTATGCCTGGATAATATCAACCAGATAAGATCCACAGCTTCTGGGACCCAATGCAAAGGAGAATGCTCAGTCCCTGTTTAGGAACTATAAGCCAGTGTCATTGGAGTATTCACTGCAGTGGAGCAGGGCAGTGTGCCTGACAAGAGGTGTTTTGCATAGATTAGTATATTAACATAACTGCACTATTTTGGTTTTAAGGATGAAATGATCTCATCTGAGTGGATTTCCCACAGATTCTTAGTCATAAAGGTAGTAAAACTGCCACCATGAACTGTAGACTTTGGTTGCTTTTCTCACTGGGGCAGTTTATCCAGGTTCTGATGTTTAGTGGGATCTGTGTTTGTCTAGAAAAGTATTTTCAAGGATGAAGAAGGACCCTCTAAAATATTGTCAATGCAATAACACAGTTCTTAAAAAGAGAACCTGGGATAGTATAACCTTGAGCCAAATAAGAGTGGTCATGGCCGGAGAATATGAATCCATGAAAATCATGTTCCACTGTGGGAGGGGCTGAACGAGATTTCATTACTTATAAAGTAAATAAAGTCATAAATTAAGGCAGGAATTGTAGGCAGGTTAGAGTCAAGTGGGGAAAACCATGTTGCAGGCTTCAGATGCTAGCTGATGGTATTGTGAACTACTGCTTTGCTGGAGGAAAGTGGTCTGTCGAGGATACATTCTAAACATTTTGATGATCTATAGAATGCTAGGCAAGGCACAGAGACAGGCCACAACCCGCTTTTAAAGGGACTGAAAACAGCCCCAGATAATTTGGGTCTGCTCTGCAACATTCTAACGTTCCACAGTCACAAAGTTCACTCATTTGGCCTTGGAGGACCTTTACCACAGGTGAGGCTTTTCATTTCTTTTTTTCTGGGGACTCCAGCTTACAACACTGTGCTGAGTGAAAGATGCCACACACAGCTATAGCGACAGAAGTAGATTGTGATCCCCTCCATCCACAGGTATGAGAAAATTTGAAGGAGCTTAATTCAGGCCTTTAATAATTTGCACCTGCAGTCACTTCTTAGGCCTGCCAATTGCTGTTTTCCTCAAGCTCAAGGGTAATGATTTTTTTGAATACACTTCTATCTTGACACTGTCTTGGTAGAGGTCGCTATAGCTCTTGAATCACCTTGTCTTGAATTACCTTAAATGAAGCTCCATTTAGGGCATTGTGTCAACTGGGCTGCCTGATCACTAACTGCCATCTGACCCATCTACCTTATGTCTCCTTGCACTTTCTCTTGCTTCTTTCTCACTCTTCTCTGTCATACTGTGAGGAAAGAATGCAGGTCTGTGGGTTTCGCACCCCCAAGTTGTCTTTGTAAATATGATCTAGAATCCAGGTCCTAGAATAAACACTAAGGAATTGTAATATCTTAGCTGGAGAGGGGAAAGCCTTAGGGCCTAAGGTGTACAAGCTCCATTCTTGTCTGAGACTCTGGGTCTGGACATTTTATCTTTATTGGTTTTGGTTCACCCTGTCCTGAGGGACTCTGTATTCCATTTCTCTCAGTAGTTGACGGTAAGACATTCCAGAGTTTCCAACTTGTCCGTGGGTTGAAGGTGAGGCCTGAAACTGAGTGAAATGAAGGTAGGCTTCCTCTCCTTTGCTGACAACCAGAGCTGTGGGAAAGTCACATTGCCATTGTCATGCATCATGAGCTACTTAATCCAGCTCTGGTGCTAATCTTTAGAACCCGATACTCAGGGAAAGAAAGGTATGTACTTGAGTACAGACTGTGGCTGTTTCTTTGAATCTCTAGAAGAAACTCTCTCAGGGACATTATAGGACTTGAAGGATCATGGGAACTTTTGTGTGGGAGTAGAATGCTCTGTTTTCTCCATAACTGTAGTTATGTTATGTATATAACGTGTTGCTATTATTAGAACTGTACACTTAAAGTGGATGCCTTTCATTGTACAGGCGTTATACTGCATGTCAGTTGTCAGGAGCAAAGCTGTGAGGGTTGGAGAGATGGCTCAGCAGTCAGAAGTACTAACAGCTCTTGCATAGGACCCAGGTTGGGTTCCTAGTGCCCACATGGTGGCTCACAAGTGTCTGTAACCCAGTTCCGGCAGATCCATACCCTCTGGCCTCTGTGCATACTGTGCAACTCATGTGGTACACATAAACTCATTTAGGCAGACTCTCTCTCTCTCTCTCTCTCTCTCTCTCTCTCTCTCACACACACACACACACACACACACACACACACATGCAAACACAAAAATAACTTTTAAAAAGACAGGCTATGGTAATGAAAATGGATGAGAGGAAAGAGTGGGTTTTTAACTTAGAATCTTCTGGTTCTGTGTGTGTGTGTGTGTGTGTGTGTGTGTGTGTGTGTGTAGCTCCAGAGCTTATAGGTTTTCAAGTACCATCAATCCTTAGCTACTTGTGACCCCACAACACTGTAGTTACAGTACCACACATAAGTCCTGTTGCCCACTATTCCTGCTGCTGGGTCTAGAAGCTCTTAGATCATGTTCACTTCTGAATCATCCCAGTTCCCAGGGCATCTAAAGGATCTTCACTCTGTGAAAGGACTCATTCCATGTGTGTTCATTACTTTTTGTTGCTGTGATAATAGACTACCTCAACAAAAAGCAATTTAGGTGAGCAAGGGTTTATTTTGGTTTATAGTTCCAGAGAGAGAGTTTATCACAAGGGAAGCCAAGGAGGCAAGAGCAGGAAGCTGGCTGATAACATTTTCATCTTTCTATAGGAAGCAGAGAGAACCAGTAGGAAGTGGGGAGAGGTGATAAACTCTCAAGGCCTGTCACCAGTGACATGCTTTCTCCAGCAAGGTTCCACCCCCTAATGGTTCTGTAATTTTCCTGAACAGCATCACTAGCTGGGGACCACATTTAGTTACATGAGCCTGTGTGGGAATGGACAGAGACTTTCAAGCCTAGGAAATTCGATCCTGTGATTACCAGCTGGGATCCAAGAGCTATGGTAGTTGTGTAGCAAGTGGTTTATGACTTCTGTTTATTGAGCCTGTTGTGTGCCCAGTGTTGGGGAAGCACCTGAGGACATAGACATATATCTTATGTCTCATCCAAATTGATACAATATTGGTAAAGACATTGTTATTGTATTAAGAAGCCTGGGCAGTGGCTGGCTCAGGGGGTAGAGAACCTGCTGGACAAGCATGGGGACCTGAGTTTGGATCCTAGCACCCATGCAAAAGCTAGGCAAGGCAGCTTGTGCTGGTAACTCTAGCTTGGAGAGAGCGTGGAGACACAGCGATCCTGGGGCCTCATTGGACAGCCAGTTCAAGGCCCAGTGAGAGACCCTGTCTCAAAAAGGAAAAGGCAAGACACAGAAGAAATTGAGGAAGACGTCATGGAGCCAACCTCTGGCCTCTACATGCCCCGTCTAGTACAGATATATGGACACCTGCCCATCAGCACATATACACCAGGGCGGTGAGACTCATTGTTAGGGGCAGATGCAAATGGCATTATGGGGAACTTCTGCTTTGCTAATGATTTAAGACACTAGCATGCTTAGTCTGCTTGTTCGACCAGCCACCGTTCGCACCAAGATTGCATCTCTCTTACATTAAAAAGGGATGTCATAAGAATTGTTTCTTTGACATCTTTTAATAGGGTGCCATCAGATGGTCTAAAATCATGATAAAGCATGACTAATTGCTTCTCTCCAGTCTACCAATCAAGTAACGCTCTTATGAAAAGAAATTAGGTTAATTTGGCATGTTCCTCATAAGCCCATGTGAGCCCTGCTGGCGGCTGCTGCATGTTTGAGAGGCTCAGAGCCATCTGTTTAATCACCAGCTCTTTAGTTTTGCCCGAGACTATGTCAAGACTAGTGCCGTATAAGTTTTGAAGCATAATTTGCATGAAAGTTGGGACCCATGCCTTGGAGAGAATAGTACCTCTCCCCTCTTTTCCAATTATTCAGATTATCAACCATGTTCAGAGGATGAATTTTCAAGTTGAGCTCAGCATGTATAGTTCATTGGACTCCGACGACATCAACTTAGAAGATAGCTTTCCAAATTGGCAAGGTACCAAGATTCAAGAAGCAAGGTGTCTTAGCCTGACAGTAAGGGTCTGTATCTCTGCTTTCCTGTCTGCTTAGGAGGCTGAGGCAGGAGGATTGAAAGCAACTTACTGAGACTCTGTCCTAAATAGACACTTGACCAACTCTTTGTCTTTAGTGGAGGGCTTTAACCTTAGTTTGTACAATTTAGTTTTGGACAAAAGAATATTATGTAGTTCAAGTTGGCTTAAAATTGCTGTGTAGCAAAGGCTATCCTTGAACTCCTGAGCCTCCTACCTCTACTGTATAACTGCTGGGGTGAGAGGCATGCTCTACTGTATGTGGCTTTTAACCCGTATATCACATTTCTTTATGTTAAAAATTGGAGTATTTTCCCCTTTTTACAGGGTCCCACCCCTAGACAAAGAACTCCACGCAACTAAGAACTGCTGAGGGGGAGGATTGGCCTCTCCTGAGGATGAGCCCTCTGATTGGTTATACAACAGAAAGTGGTCATCCCAGAAAGTGGTCATATACACACAATGATACAAATGGACTTGATACTTTGTACTTCCATATTTGTGACTATATATGAAGCAGTAATAAAGAGAGAGAGGTTATCATTTTGAAAGTGGGAATGCCCTGGAGAAGACGGAAGAAGAAAAGGGAAGGGAGGGAGGTGAGTTAATTCAAATGTGTTTAAAGAATTTTGTAGGTGCAAGGTTGTGGTGACACTCTCTCAGCACAGTGGTGTCATGTCACCACTCCATGTGTGGTGTCTGCTGTTTGCCACCATTGACACCATGTTTGTGAGCTAATTAGCTCTCTTATAATTATCTCAGATTATGCTCTTTATTTTTCTCAAAAATTATTCTTTTTAAGGTACATGTAAGCTTTTTTTTGTTGTTTTTTGTTTTGTTTTTGTCTTTAAATTTAGGGATCTAGAATATTGCTACGTGGCCTAGGCTGCCTGGAATTTGATCCCCCTGCCTCAACTCCTTTAGTGCTAGGATTATAGGCATGTGTATCGCTGTGCCCAGCTGAACAGACAATTAATGCCTTCCATCACTCTGTGACTAAAATTGAAACTGGCTTATGTCACAAGGAACCAGAGATTGACATGCCCTCCTATAATAGGCAAGAATTGCACCCGCAGTGTTCCTGTCAATAGCAGCCACAGTATGGTTTGTAGTAGTGATGATAATAATATATTTTATGAAATTTGGGATTGCCTTTGAGCATCAAAAATTAGTAACAATGGCTGAAGAGATCCTCAGTCTTTAGAGCAGTAGCTACACTTACAAAGAGCCAGGCTTCGAGTCCCAGCATCCACATGGCAGCTAACGACCACCTATAACTCCAGTTTCAGGGTATCTGATGCCTTCTTCTGGTCTGTGTTGATGATGCTATACACACAGTACACAAACATGTGTGCAAGTATAATGCCTATACATATAAAATAAAAATAAATAAGTCTTTAATGAGCAACAATTTTTGGCCAACGCATCTGAATTCTTTTCCTCATTTCCTTTCCCACCTATTCTTGTTGGTCTTAATTTTGTGCTTTAGTATATAAATTATGTCAAATTACCTGAGGAATAAGGCTGAGTATAAATTCATTAAAATAATAAATTGTGCAGTAAGTCATATTTGGAGGGTCAGCGGGAAGCTATAATTTATCACTGCTGGGAACAGAACGAGAGGAAGCCAGTGTTAAAGTGCAGTTAGGAGAGTTGGACCAAACCATAGGACTTTCTTACTGGTAATTTAAAGCTGCCAGGTTGCCAGACACGGTTGCACACACCTGCAGTCCCAGCATCCTGGGCTGTGTGCTGAGCTGCTGTCCTGCACTATCAAATGAGATTGCATGCTTCACTGGCTTTCAAGGGCCCTCGTGTCCTCCGGCTTGGCCTGCTCTTCAAATTAGCCCTCTTCCCTCTGGCTTTGGGGAGTCTAGGGCTATCTACCCTTATCCCTGGCAGGCTTCTGGATCCCTAATTACTTATAGCTTATAGCTTTGCTATAAGTGTGATTCCTGAAGAGGCAGCCCTGGCCAGGTCCCATGCCCTTGTTAGGAAGGAGGATTTCCTAGGCCTTCCCTAGACCGGCCGCACTAGAGGCAACATTTAAAAACATTTTTAATGAGCTACAATTTCTGTACTTTTTAATGAGATACAGTGTGTTCATATACATGAATATCACCAGGGGTAACTGGCATCGTCAACACACTTATCATTTCTTTGTGTTGGGGAAATCCAAAACTCACTGTGCCAACTGTCATGAAAAATAAAATTAATTTTGTCAATAATAGCTATGCTTCTGTACTATAGAACACCAGACATTATCCCTCCCCCAACTATAACCCTGCTCCTGTTAGCCATAGTCCCTGCATCCTTCCTTCAGGATCCCCAGCTCTGGCATGGACTATTCCAGTCCAGAAGCAGCGTTTAACAGCTCTGTGGTGATTAGTATGCACAGTATAACGTGAGTACTGCTTTATGATCTGAGTCTCTGTTAAAGCCGTAACTGGGTATCACACCTTAGGGTTCCAACAGCTTTCTTCCTGCCGGCATCTGAACGTGGAAACACTTAGACTTATCCTCAGATAAACTCCAGAGACTCTAGAAACAGAACTGGCCAACACTTTCACAGGGGACTCCATTTTTTAGTGCCTTACCCTCAGAGTTACACACGAGACCATGGTCCTCTGTCCCTCTGGACAGTGTGGGTGTGCAGCAGGACGTACACAGGCCTTCCCGTGAGGTCCATGGAGTGCTCAGAGGCCAGAGCCCTTTCTTCAGCCAGGCTCCCCTCAGCAATGAAGGCTTGCACAACCAGAGGCTATATAAGTTAGTTATGCAGGTTAGTCGTGTTCCTCCAGCCTAGAGCCCTCTTTACAGTCCACAGTGGTTCCTTGATGTCCTACAAACAAACGACTATATAAACTGGGAAACTAGATACTTCCTAGTGGTAGGTTTTAGTGTGAGCTCTGTTAGTAGGTGAGGCCTTGACCGTTTAGTTCAGTGAAGCAGACTTATTTTAGTACAGCTGACCTGATTTTCCTCCCCTTCTCATCAAAATGAAGAAGGGACGGGGAGATGCTTAGTGAGTAAAGAGTTTACTGCTCAAGTATTAGGAGCTGAGTTTGGATCCCAGCACCTATGCAAAACCCATTCATGGCTGTGAGCTTCGTAGTTCTAGGCCGTGTGTGTGTGTGTGTGTGTGTGTGTGTGTGTGTGTGTATACAGGTGGATCCCTAGAGCTCACTGGCCCACTCGTTTAGCTAAGCCATGAGCTCCAGATTCAGTGAAGAGACTCAAAAATTCAGATGGAGAACGATAGTGGAAGACACGTGATGTGTGGGTGCACACATAAACATGTACATATGCGTACACCATACAAATCACCAGCAAAAATATAAAAAGCTCAGATGTAGTAAAAACATAAGAAACAATCTATTTTATGTTCAAATTCATCACCATCTGATGAAGTAGAGACTAAAATTTAGAATTACAAACTTTAAAAAGTTTACCTTTTGTAATGAGACTAGCACCAGCTACAGATATAACTGGGGGTTTATTTTATTAAAACTCTTGATAAAAATGGTGATGGTGGTGGTGATGGTGGTGGTGGTGATGGTGGTGATGGTGGTAGTGGTGATGGTGGTGGTGGTGGTGGTGGTGGTAGTGGTGATGGTGGTGGAAGTGGTGGTGGTGGTGGTGGTGGTGGTGATGGTGGTGGTGATGGTGATGGTGGTGGAGGTGGT
>JADRCH010000097.1:9191272-9228121 GCA_019843965.1 Rhynchomys soricoides | reverse complement strand
TAGTGAGCCCCTACTGGTTAGGTAGACTGGCCGGCTAGTGAGCCCCTGTGAGCCCTTTGTCCACAGTACTCAGATTATCTCTGACATTTAGGGATCCAAACGCAGGTCCTCATGCCTGTGCAGCTGATGCTGAAGTATCTCATACCCCACCCCTAATTCCTAATGCTACTGCAAACATTTAAACCATAGATTGTCACCCAGGAGGACACGCTAGTGTGCCGACTGACCTCTCAAAGCTCCTGAGCCTCAAGTCTGACTGAGTAGCCAGGTTTAACTTTACCAGAGGCAACTTCTGCTCTTTGACAGTTATACAGCTGGAGAGAAGGGCTTGTCCTAGTGAGTAAAAGGCTTGTAGCTCACATTTTAAGGAGTGGTAGGAGCCTCCCTCCCTGTTCAGTGTAACTGAGGTTGGTAGCTAGTTGGATAGAATAAACAATTAGTAAATCGGAAGGACATTCATTGAGAGAGAAAACTCTCTCCAACTCTATTATGTGTTGCCAATATCTAAAATCCTTTGGTTAGATTCCCCTTCAATTTTTTTTTGTTTTTGTTTTTTTTTCATAGAAAACACACACACACACATACACACACACACACACACTTTTCCAGGTTTATCTTCTACTAAGATACTTAGAAATCTTGAGTTCACAGTAGAGTTGTACAAGATTACCCTGTTAAGACAAGAAAAATATTTTTGCTGCTTGTCATTGTCAACTTTTTTAGTAAGCATTTAGTTTATTTTTTCTAGCAAGGGTAAACTGATATTCCTCTTCCATCAGTTTATATCATATATAAAGTTATAATGGTGACCACAATGGCATAAACAGGTCTGGGATTAGACCCAGTGGTTTGGGTAAGCATGTTTCCCATACAGAAGGCCGGAAGCGCATGGGTACAGCAGAGAGTCTGCCAGCCTTGTTCTCTCCACATGGTAAGGACAGAGCGAGCACCTGTTAGACGTGAGTGGAGTCTGCCAGCCATCTAGGAGTTGCTGTACAGGCTTTAATTAAGAGTTTCTACTAAGATGCCAAGGTAGTGACTCTTAATAGTTTTTGCAAAGTGTTTTCTAGCAGGAGTCCCACAGAACTTGCCTTAATGAGCAGCCAGGCTCCCTGGCAATCAGAGGCATCTGTCTGCACAGCGTAATTGGCGCGCTAAAGTGCTGTCCCCAGGCGATCTAGTTTATAGTGTGGCACTGTAATTGGTTTGCTCATAAGACTATTTTTTTTTTTTTTCTTGGATGGGGAGAGGTAGTGTTTTGGTCTACTCTTCATGATGCTATCACACTTTTTTAAATTAATGATTTGGAGAGTTAATGAGCTGCTCCATTTATCCACAATAGAGATTCTAACTATCTCTATCAATTCAATGTTTTTAGTTAAAACTTTTGTCTTCCTAAATCCTGTCAGCAACAGAGCATGGAGTGCCAAGGACAGTTAGGAGAGAACAGGAAGATATAGTGCATATGAACTGACATTCAATTGATAGGTTTGGGAGCATTTTAGAGCAGAAGGAGAGAGAGAGAGAGAGAGAGAGAGAGAGAGAGAGAGAGAGAGAGAGAGAGAGAAGGAGGAAGAAGAAGAAGAAGAAGAAGAAGAAGAAGAAGAAGAAGAAGAGAAGAGAGAGGCGCACATACACAGAGAGACAAAGACGGAGACAGAGATGGAGAGATTCCATACACCACAGAGTGAGATGCAGAGAGAGAGAGGAGGGATGGAGGGAGCACCCTGCAGTAGTGCTCTAGGTTCCCCGTCTGCCCTTATAATTCATAGTGGGCACGATGTGGTGTTCAGAGGCTGTAGAACACCATGGTACTGGGTGGGACAGAAAGGGGCCCAGGGCCTCAGCACCATAGCAGGCAGAGCTAGACCCTTGAGCAGTTGATTAGCTGGGCATGGTGAGGGGGTTCCGTATCACTCACAACTGGGAAACATACTTCTCAACTCTTGATGTCTTTCTTTTTCTTTTCTTTCTTTGCTTTTTCCTTTTTTTGACTACAGAAAGGTCCTGAAGGAAATCTCTGTTGGAGAATTAAATCCAAATGAAACTGTGCAGGCCAGTGTGGAAGCCCAGCTCCTCTCTAAGCTAAACCATCCGGCCATTGTCAGATTCCATGCAAGCTTCATGGAGCAGGATGCTTTTTGCATTATCATGGAATACTGTGAGGTGAGACTCTCCTTTATCAGAAATATTTGTAAACTATTTAAAGAGACATCTTAAAAGTCCTGTTATCAAACAGCAAGTTGAATTCTAAAGACCTGGGGTCTCATGTTTTGTAGCTAGGAGTAATCTTCTCTAAGTAACTGATAAAACTCATTCCTAATGATTATTTCTCTCCCTTTGGCAAATCAGTTGGAGTGAATATATTTTAGGAAGGAATGTCTGTAAGGGAATGCTTTTACATATATGAAGGTCCATCTATGCCCAAACCTCCTATGATAACAAATGCTTAGACATCGGTCTAGACTCTTAATCTGGGTACAGTGGAGACAAAGTCTCCCCTATCTATTGACTTGTGAATTACGGCTTCAAGTATGTGCAGTTTTCTCGGCTATTCTCTGTTCTCTTGAAGTAATAGTTTTGTGCTTTATTGACCCTGAAAGAAGCATGAAGCTTAGAAAGGAGAAGGTAGGCAACAGGAGACTGTGGTCTGGATCTGTGTGTTTACAGCTCAGAGGTTAGATATAGGGTGGGTGAGCAGGATATCTGTATTGGGCAGAGCATAATAGAAGATGACATGCTTAAGTTTATGCCTAGATGATATAGGAGCTAGGCTACCCAAACGCTTCTTCGGGAGATTAGACGCTATGGAGAATGAAAACCCAGAGAAATTATGCTGGAAAGAAAGAAGTCTTTTTGGAGCAGAAGGCACGCTTGTTTGTCTAAGAGACTTTGGAGAGGCAGATGGAAGCTGAGGGTGCCCTGTGATTGGGAGGCAGGAGGTAGAGTAGAGATTGTTCCCAAAACACCATCGCAGCGGCTGGAGAGGTGGCTGAGGTTGACAGCACTGACTGCTCTTCCAGAGGTCCTAAGTTCAATTCCCAGCAACCATATGGTGACTCACAACCATCTGTAATGGGATCTGGTGCCCTCTTCTGGCCTGCAGACATACATGCAGGCAGAACTCTGTATACATAATAAATAAATCTTAAAAAAGAAAAGAAAAAGAGAAAACACTTTCAGCTTTACACATTTGCTGTACCTACTAAGAAACCACTAGTCAAATTCATCTGAATGAACCTTGACCTTTCTTCTTTAAATCACTCTCTTGGCTTGCTCCTTCTCTGCTTGGAGGAGAGGGAGGGAGAGACAGAGAGGCAGAGATACAGACAGACAGACAGACACACACACACACACACAGACACACACACACACGTATGGGAGAGAGAGTTGGTAGTGATGAAAGCCAGTTGCTTAGATATGTAACTTCTTTACCTAATGGGTTGTTGAGAAAGCCAGTAAGAGAACGAGTGTAGGAGAGTGCATTGAATGACCACTTTGGAGAATGTGTCTCCGATACATGCAGTTATAGATATTTGGATATGCAGCTATGCTCTAATCAGTATGTTATCATTTAATACGATTTCTTCTTTAGCTTGTTTAGTTGATAAGCCTTTCCTTCTAAAAATAATTGATGGTTACTGCATATGACGATTTATTTTCCCCACTGATGATTTTGGCTCATTCATTTATCTATAAAATGTTGATAGATTGTTATGCAATTCATACTACTGCTAAATTCACTGTGTAGCCAGAGCTAGCCCAGAACTCCTGATCTCTCTGCCTCCACCTCTCAAGAGCTGAGATTGTAGGTGTTGGCTCCCACACCTGGGGCATTCTCTTAAAGATGCCTTCCTTAGTTTAAAACATCTCAAATGGAGGTCGTATTGCTTGGTAGGGGGCGCTGGGAAAGAGAAGTGGCCTGTGCCTCTGCTGCCATCCCTGCTACTCCCCATGGTGTTTGTCTTTGAAGTACAGTTGGGGAAATGAAGCAGCTCTTTAGTCTTAATGAATTTCAAATGAAGCTGTCTGGGCAGCTAGTGGCTGTCTGTACAGCAGACATGGATGTTGTTCTCTAACCTTCTCTTCCCAGGTTAATTCTGACTTTTTAAAAATTTTACTGTGATTTTGAGCTTCCAGACGGTTTGCGAGACTAGGACAGTGATCTCCTCCATCTCCTTCCTGTAGACTTCCCAGGTTTATTTCTGGCCACACCCCACCTTTCCTTTGCTATTTCCTTTTTCCCTTTCTATACACTCTATCTAGCCTTTTCCTGAACATCTCAAGAACCTGTTGTAGTTTGTGTCTTGAACTGCATGAATGTCTCTCAAAGGACTGCATGATACAGAGGCTTAGGTACCAGGCTTAGGTACAGCTTATTTATTGGAAAGTGGTGGAAACTCTAGGAAGTGGGGCCTTAGGACTCTGGGGTCATTCCTTTGAAGGTGGCATTGGAGTGCTGGTCTCCCCCTCACTCTGCCCTCCTCAAGGTATGAGAAACTTCTCTCAGCCATGTGCTTTCCATCAGAATGATCTGCCTCACCACAGCCCGAAGCAACAGAGGCAGCTGACTACTGACTGGGACCTCTGAAACCGTGAGTTAAAATGAATCTTTCCTGCTTTTAAGTCGATTTTCTCAGGCATTTTGTCACAGCAACAGAAAGCTAACACAAAGTTCCATGTCAAATACTCCCTTGTCCCAAATAACTACTGTATTCTCTAAGACCAAGGACCGTCTCTTTCTTAACTATAGTAAAGTGATAAAAAGCAGTAAATTAGCACCGAAACAATGTGAATATGTAGGCCACCGATTCTCAAGTGGAATCTGACATCTGCAGCAGTGGCTTCACTTGGTAACTTGGTAGAAATGCAGAGTCCTGGCTTGAAGCCCAGCCAGGATGAATCAGACTATGTGGGGGTGGGGATCAGCCATCTGTGTTTTGACAAGCTCACCAGGTGAGTCTGAAACACGCTGAAGTTTGAAAACCACCCATCTAATTCACAATCTCTAGTCAAATTTGCTCATTTGTTCCGATTATGTCCTTAGAAAGGACATTTCTATAAAAATGGCTTTTGTCAGGCAGGATCCAGTGTGGGATCATCTGTGTTAATTTTTAAATGATGGTTGGTTTCCATAGACCAAGCAGTTCTCCTGGGAGGGGATGTTGCCATGGTGATGGCTGCCAGCTGCACTGCACAGCTGCTGGGCTTCCAGGGGCCTATGGGTCCTGAGTTATCAGACTGCCTCTTCCCGGGCTCCTGAGAAATGATGTGTGCACGTTGCTCCCTCCTTGTTAACAGAGATGTTTCTCATCTTCAAATGCAAATTCACTCTTAACTTGTCCAGGCCTGATGCTATCCTTTTCTTAACTGAGGTAAAATTACTGATATAGGAAATACATGTAACCAAGCTGTGATCTCCTGAGAACGTCACCACTGCAGTAGCTCCTCTTTTTATCTCTGTGACAGTCTGTGTCAAAACATGAGGTGGGGTGATAGAAAACAAATACCTGGTACATACACACTGTAATGTCTATTCCTGGTTGTCAACTTGACTGTATCTGGAATGAACTACAATCCAGAAATGGAAGATACACCTGTGATCCAGCTGTTGAGGCTGGAAGACACAGTGTCTGACCTAGATCTTAGCATGGAGATCTTGAGGCATAGTGACTATGAAAAGCTTAGGCCCAGGCAAGGTAGTATATGCCTTTAATCCCAGGAGACTAAGGCAAGACGATCTCTGAGTTCAAGGTCAGCCTGGGACAAAACAAGTCCCAGATCCAGGTGTGGTGGCACACATTTTTTATCTGGGCCTCATCTTCTGCTGGAGACCTACATAAGGACATTGGAAGAAGGGAGATTCGCTCTTGCACTTACTTGCCAGCTTGGAATCTACTTCTACAGAAGACCAGCTAATTAGCCTTGTGGGACTGAGCAAATACTAGATTCTTGGACTTCCAATTCAAGCTGACCATTGTTGGGGAGTTGAACTACAGACTGTAAGTCATTCTAATAAATTCCCTCAATATAGAAAGACATTCCATATGTTCTGTGACGCTAGAGAACCCTGACTAATACACACATGTATACACACGCACACACATGTACATATGCACAGTCTGTATGCACATAATAAACACATAAACAAAGCATCTACCAATTGGTATTGTAGTACTGTAATCCCAGGAAGAAGAAAGCAAAGACAGGAAGACCACAAGTTCAAGGCCAGCCTGAACTGCAGGACACAGTGCTGTCTAATGGTCCCAAACCTACTGAAGCAGCAGAGCATTTCGACAGCGGGTGTCTCCTGTTCTCCACCTAAGGAGGAAATGGAGCTCTATGCCTTCTCTGTCCTTCCCCCACAGTTCCATATGTCTCATCTTTGTTTAGGCCATTACTTATTCTGATGCCTTTTCTTCCTCGCCCCACATCTTCTGGTTCTACCCAGATTCCTGGGCCCTTCACTGCTCCCTCTTCTCTCCCAATCAAAGGCTCCCTTTTATTAGGAAGACTGTTCTCTCCCATGTGTAGTGGAAATGCAATGAAATGTTGGGAAGTCACTGGGAGGCAGTCATTCCCGCCCCCACACCCCCTTCCCCATCCCTAGCCTGCAGAAGCATTTTTATTTTGCATAAAAGCTAAAATAACATCCTGTGCATTGTCTCAGACTCCAACATGTGAGCAATTTCCTCATTCGCTTTTTAAATCACATCTTATGTTGATCCATAAAGCTAGCATCCATGACATTCTTTTTGAAACATTTCTGTTAGCTTGCATTAGTCAAACAACACAGCAGGTTTCATGGTCATGGTCTCAGAAACTCTTAGAATGGACTCTTTCCCCCTTCCCACCAGTTCCAGTACTGCTTTCAAAGGTGGTGTTTCTTAGCTGATTCACTACCATTTTCTCTGAGGTTCCTCCTCATTCCATCAGACACTGATGATAAAAGAAAAATGCTATCCACCTGATACATATGTCATGTGAATTTGTCGTACTGTACGAGTGCATCCATCGGTGTACTGAACCAGAGACCTGTGCAGTACTGCCTTCAGGTCTTCCATGTGAAGGGAGACAAGTGTCCAAGTAACCTGGGCATTCTATTAATAGATGCAGCAGGGTTTGAGACTGTAAATCTCCAGGAGAGAGGGATGGTGGAGAACATGTATGCTAAGAAAGAGCTGTAACAGTCGGACTACTCTGTTCCTGTTTGGTGATGGGAACAGCTACAATGTCTACCTCAGTGTCATGGTAGAATGGTCATTCCAGCCTCAGCTGCACATTGGACTCACCCGGAGTACTTGCAAAACTGCCCGAGCCTGAGCTCCACCTCTGGAAATCTCACTTCTTTGGCCAGGGTAAGGAAAGTTCCTGGCCACAGGATTTTGAAAGTTCTACCAGTGTTTTTAATGAGCAGCCAGGGTTAGAACTGGGGGTTGGGGAGATGTTTATTGTCAAAATAGATAGTAAATGAAAAAAAAAAGTCAGTGTTTAAGGACTCATGAGCCTGGGTGGGGACTCGGGGAGCAGGGGAGCAGGGGAGCAGGGGAGTCTGGGCCAGCCTGTGGGTGTAGCTGATGACCAGGCCTCCTGTGTCAAAAAGATCACCCAGTTCCTCCTCCTCGTTCCCTGAGAGCTGCTCCCATCCTGCTCTCCACATCTCTGTGGAAAGAAAAATATGGTCTCTAACCCACATGAGCTTCCTGTCACTTTGGCAACTCCAGTTCTCATGGCTTATGGATAAACTGGTATTCTGTATTATTTATCGACTCTTTCTGAGCTTGCCAAGAGCCATTCCTGAGCCTCAACTCTGTGTCACGTGAAGTTCTCAGATATAGTTTGGGGTAATGGGGGTGATGTGGAAACTGCTTTGTTTTCCCATTGCTGGGGACTGAGCCCAAGACCTTACAAATGCAGAGAGGATCTCTGCTTCTGAGCCAAATCCTCAGTCTAATGTCAACTTTCTTCAATGAATTTGTCTGGCAAATTAAGTGAAACATTTCTCTCAATGGCTAAAATAGGTTGTGTAACAGGAACGGTGGTTACGAATAGCTTGGGACTGTGGGAACTCTGGCAGGGCTAGCTTATTATGTTTGAACTTGAAGTATAGGAAGGATTCTGTCAGGTAGAGTTGGGACATTAAAGTTAAAGGAAATGGCACAGAGATAGAAAAGTGGGAGACGTGATTTAGGAACCAGTACTTCACCTTTGAGTGCAGCATGTTTGCAGCTGAGCATGTCCCCTCGAGTTAGCCACTAAGGTGGTGCAGTCTGGTGGTGGAGACATGGACATTATTTTTATTGAGCTGTGTTTCCTTGGTGGCATCTGTATTTATGACAATTTCTCTTTGCTGCATACACACACACACACACACACACACACACACACACACACACAAATTCTTCCTAACACTTTTGATGAGTGTTAACAAGCTCCTTTGCTGCTGTTGAGAGACCTCAGAATGTTCTGGTCTGCTGTTTCGTATGAGCCGGCTGAGGTCCCCCAGTCTTAACATCCCAACAGAGAAGAGATGCTGCGTTACTGGTGCATGTCATCAAGGGCTTCAGGATGCTGGCCTGTTTCATTCTGGTGATACCGGCATGGGTTACTTAGCAGAGATTCTGTTTTCTGGGTCTCTCTGTTGTGATGTTACTATTTTCCCTTCCTAAGTGAGGAGCATCCTGGGGAAGGTATGTTGAGGTTATCCCATGCTCAGTGTCTTCTCAAGCCCCACCCCCTTGAATCTTTCAGGGAAGTCATCCAGCAACTTTTCTTTGCTGTTGCCTGCTTGCAGCCATGTACTTCCTTTGTTAGCTGGGATTCTTCTGTCAGGAAGAGCTGTTCCCTGTCACCATTCATTGATTTATTCAATTGTTTCTATATATCAGTTGGGATCATAGATATTTATTATATTCTATGGGTTATAGCCCAGTGCTAGTGTTATCAATTCTGTGGTTCAGATTGTTCTAACTTCTGGGTGTTTCTGTGCTATTTTAACATTTCTCCTTTCTTTTATGAGAGAGAATGAAATTCCTTTTGAGATAGGGTCTACTATGTAGTCCAGGCTTGTCTAGAACTTACAGTCCTCCTGCCTCAGCTCCCAAGTTCTGGGATTACAGTCATGGTACAGTCTTATACCACCACTGTGCCTTGCCTAGAAGTGAATTCTCTTCCCTCACCCCTGTTCCCACCCCTCTATGTCTTGTGCCTGCATGTCATCAGTGTCCTATTTCTAACGCTTTCCCTGCCAGCACCAAGTTTTTGTCATTTTAATTAGAAATGAATTTTAAAAGGTTGATTTATGTGTGTGTCTATTTATTGATGTGTTTATGCACACACTTGTGTGTTTGCATGAGTGTGCACATGCACAGGTCAGAAGAAAGTTTTGGGCATCCTAGTCTATCAGTCTGATTACTGTGAGGCAAGGTCTGTTTTCATACCTGGAACTTGCATTTTCTTGGTTACATTAGAAACCAGCAATCCCAGAAACCCTCCTCACTGTTCCCCTTGGACCTGGGGTTACAGGCATGAATGGGATACCCAGCTTGTCATGTGAACACCAGTTCCTGTGACTGCACAGCAAGCGCTCTTGACTGCAGAGCTGTCTTTCCAGCCAGAAGTTTTTGTTCATTTCATTTTACAAATGAAGATACAGAATCCTGGGTGAAATGACTTTCTGAAAATCATAAGACTGGGCATTACTGATTTGTGGAGGACCAGGACTGGAGCATTTGGGAGACTTTTCATTTTCCTAGCTTACACTCACATATGGTCCATATCTTTAAATAGTCTATATGTATATTGTATACACATGGAAACATATAACTCAATTTGTACACAAATACATATTTTAATGTAATGATTATTCTTTATTTACTTTCAACAGAAGACTAGACTAGTAGTCACTGCTCCCAGCTCTGATGTTTCTTCAGATACCATCACCTTCCATAGTCTGCTGTTTACAGGAGAAAGACATTCCTCTGTGTTTATCATGTTACTGTTGATTGGCAGCTAGCCTTCATGGTGTGGGCTCACATCAGATATCCATGCATTGGTCTGTATTCCTTAAAGAACCTCTCATGGAGGCAGCTGTCTTCAGAGAGCGTGGTCTCGTCTGGACAGTATGTGCCTGGACCTCTCTATGCAGAAATAAATGCCCCTCTCTAAATCCACCCTGTGCTTTTTATCTATGAGTCCAGAGTCTAGTTCATCAGCTTTAAGAAGATAAGTAATGTGTCTTATATTTTTATACACCTGATAAATACATTCATGGTATTTATAGTATCAAAATTAAAATATTATCAGACATGGTGATACAAATTTGGAATCCCTTGGGGCAGGGAATCTCAAGTTTGAAGTCAGCCTGGGTTATAGGGTGAGACTGTCCCCAGACAGACCATGAACATTGTTTGCTTTTTCTCTCTCCTTCTTTACCTTGTTAAAGTATAACATACTTTGTCCTTTTAATATGAAAATTGAAAGGTACCTCTGCTGGTGTATTTGAAGTGTTTGTTCACCATAAAATGTCACAAGCTTTCCTTAAGTGATCTGAGAAATCTGTATACAGGAAAAGAGGAAAGAAGACTGAGTCTCAAAAATAAAGTAAAACCACCAGTTTTCATTTAAAACAGTAATGATTGAAGACTGAAATGGATTTTAGTTAAACGAAATTAACTCATATCCAATAATTCATAAACTCAGCAAAGCTTAATATTTGACGCATGGCGTTAGTTGGCCTATGACATATCAAAATAGTTAACATTTTATCAAATAGTTTATTTAAAAATATCTCAGTGCTTTATAGATTATGAGCATTATTTTATATTGAGATAAAACAAGTTCTGCTGCTTCATTTTTTTCAGTAGGAAGAACACACTAACATTATCAGATATTGTAGACAAAAAGATTCCTGATTAAGCCCCCGGGATGTCATTTGTGTTATTAATCATAACCTGTCGTAAGAGTAGAGAGCAATTTTCAGTAGCTGTTTAATATTAGATTATCTTATTTTGCTTTAAAAAGCACAATGTGGCTTGACATTTTCCCATGTTTAGTTTACTCTATTGCAGTAAGCTTACAGAACACCACAGTGCAGTGACATAGGATATCTTTCCTTGCTCCCTACATCTGTCATAGGCTTTAAAAATTATTATTCAATAATTCCTATCCAACCCTGTTTTTTTGCAAGGACCTTTGGAACATTTAAACTTCTGGGTGGAGTGTTTCCATGATGGGGTGTGTTTTAAACATGTGGTCCATTTATGGTACTGCCTAGTACTGCTTCTCAGACTGTGTCTTAGAAAGCTCTACCAGTACCTGGGATGCACATTAAAAACATATTCTCAGACTGGGGTGATGAACTGGTAGCTAAAACACTGAGCATGTCAGTGTGAGGACTTACATCTTCAGCACCTGAGTAAATGCTAGGTGGCTGCTGTGGATTCCCAGGAATTCCAGTGCTCAGTAATCAGATCCTGGACCAAGCCTGTGGACAGACTGGCATGAGCTTCAAGTTTAGTTGCCTTAGTGAGCAAAATGGCAAGCAGTAAAGGAAGGTTCCTGATGTCAACCACATGGATTCACATCAGTGTGCAGGTATCCCCAACATGTGGCCACATACATATGACTCTACACATACATATACATATTAATACATGCACAAAAATGAAAATAAAACACACATTCTTCAGTCTTATCTTGACATACAGCATCAGATTGTGCCTTTTAAGAAAGCCACTTCAGTGATTCTGTTACTTGCTCAACTTGGAAGTGTATCAGGCAGATGTTTCTTTCTTTTCTTTCTTTTTTATTTTTTAAAAATTCAAACTATTTTTATTGATTGAGAATGTCACATTATGAATCCTGAGCACCCTCACTTCCCAGTCCTCTCAGGTCCTCCCCTTCCCCACTGCTGGGACACCCCCCCCCCCCACATCCTCACCGGAGCATAATCAAACTCCTGGTGGCCAGCCCCTTAAAGAAAACTGAGTCTTCCCCCACATGTTCTCCCTCTAACTATAAAGGGCAAGGACAAATGGTTCTTTATTGAAGATGTGGAGGTTTGAAGGAGCAGTGTTATGGGATATCAACTCAATGAGTTAATAAGGGGCAGTCTTTCATTTTAAAATGGAGAAGTAGGGCAGACGGATACTCCATGCTTCTTGTGGCCTTGAAGGGGTCCTTTTGTCTGTCCCTTCTTTGAACACTTCCACTTTACTATGTGTGGGCTTCTGAGAAGATTCTCTTTGGTCTTTTAAAGTAGTTGTAAGCTCTTTGGTTGACAGCCTTAAAAATGGATTAATTAAAAAAAAAAATCAAATCCTTTGGGGGTTTAAACTTGTCCCTGGCAATCAAAGGTGGTGCGTAGAACACTGTAATAAGTGTTTTTCAGTTCTTCAAGGCCTCATTGTTTCAAAGTCTGTCTAATGTTGACTAATTGGGAAGTGGTATGAAGGGACGCCATTAATCTACCAAGGGATAGTATGGGCTGTAGATTTTTCAAAACTTAGAAGTTCACATCAAGGCTTTTGGTGTAACTTTTGAGAGGTGACATTAGTGAGGGAAAAAGACCAAGGAAGGACAACATTAATATTAGCTCAAGTTCAAAGACCATTCCCTTTTTATTGGTTTGTTTTAGTGAGAAAAAAAGTCGTCATTAAATACTTCTCAAAGACAACGTTGAAAAAGTAAAACTTCTAATAAGAACATGTGACATCTTATGAAATGCATTGGATTTTGCTTTGACAATAAGTTGTGGAAAAGAAAGAAATGCTCCCTACACCGCTGAATCAAAAAAATCAGGCTGCCACAGAAGTTTCTTTCTTTCTTTGTGAGACCAAAGCCCAATGTGTGTCGTGATCTGTGGATGCTGTGCCACCTCAGGCACATCCCCAGGATATCGTCCACAGAATGCTTATTAAAGAACATGGTGGGTACATGGTCACTGCAAAACAACAGGACTTTCCCCCCTGGAGAGAAATTTAAAAATGAGAATCAAAAGATACGGAGGGTAACTTAAGAAAATGATCTTGGGTTTAGTTTCTGGTTTCTTATCTTCATGCTGACTGAATAGTCTCTTACTTATCTCTGTAGTAAGAAGTGATGGTATTTCCTCAGAGATTCTATCCAGAGAACAAAGGGAGGCTTGTGTAGCTGCTCCTGAGACTTCACTTTCAGGCCTCCTGGTTCAGGGCTTGTTTTACTAATTTATTCCTCACTGGTACAGATAGTCCCCTGATGGGAATGTAAAGCTGATGAGATAATGTAGTAGATATGGGTTGTGTTTTGTCTGAGTGGGCTTCTTGTCTGCTCCTTAGGATGTCACAATGATAGACTTCCAAAAACACTGTGTACAACTTACAGAAAGCAATACTATGAGAGCACAGTCCTCATGCCATGACAGAACCCCAGGACATGCCATGGTTAGAAAGTGAGCGTCAGACAGGCACACTTGGAGAAGGACAGGGAACTGGTCTCTCTTGTTCTTCCCAAGAGTTAAATACTAATTCACTATTTTTGTTTGTTTGTTTTTTAATTCCAAGAATCTTTGATCTCCTTGGCTTAGAAAATCCATCAAGGAAGGAAGTTTCATCAAGGCTGCCTGTGAATGCTTGATACGCTTTTGACTTGTTATTTCTTAGTTTGGAAAGACAAAATGCTAAGCAAATATTTGCCCATTGCACTGGAAGGAAATTCAAAACCGCACTATGAGCAGTTAGTCCACTGACCACATGTTGTTTTGATTACAAGTTATCTCTCCAGATTGCCTCACTGCCTGGAAATACCTTTGCTCTGCATTGAGGAGGACCCTGCCATAGTCTGTGTGGCTTTCTTTTCATCTTACACACCACGGCCATGGCGGATACCTCTTGCCCTGTGCTCCATTGATCTCATTCTTCACATTCTGCAAAGAGCATTTTTCTTGCTCTTGTTCTCCTGAGAGCAGAAATCAAACAATCTCTAATCCTTCAGTGTTTTAATCTAAAAAGATGAGGTGTAAGGGTTCTCTCAGAGAATTTGACACTTAGAATTTGTTTTCTATGGTAATTAAAGTTTATTAAGAGATATCATCAGAGTCACATCAGACACTGCAAGGCAAATCGAGACATTCATGGTTGTCAGTTTCTGGCCTTAATTTTAATTACTGTTGAGAGAACTTGGTATTAACATTTTACATGTAAAAGTTATAAAAGATTACATTATTTGTTTCAGGGCCGAGATCTGGACTATAAAATTCAGGAGTATAAAGAAGCTGGGAAAGTCTTTCCTGAAAATCAGATAGTAGCATGGTTTACCCAGTTGCTGCTTGGAGTTGATTATATGCATGAGAGGTACGTACATTTGCTTCTGGGGGCAGGGCATATAGTTTTTAACTTTCATGTCTGAACTTGAAAGGTGAATATTTTTGATTGATTTGAAAGCAAGTACATCCAGATGATGAATGGCGACAGTCAAACATCTGCAATATTTTATAATAAGATTTTTTTCTTGAGGAAACTGTAGAATAACTATTGACCCACAGAGTATTTATTTCTATCAGTTGTGTGTGTGTGTGAGTGTGGTTGTGTGCATGCCACGGTTTGGGTGTGGAGGACAGCCGGTGGTGTTGACCTTTGCCTTTTACCTTATCTGAGCCTGGGTATCTCATTGCCCAACATGCCAGGACAGCTGGCCTCTGAAAGTCTCCTGTCTCATCTCTCATCCTGCCAGAGGGCCGCTCAGGGGACAACAGGAGTTTCCATATTCTGCTTTCTAGTTTTTTCCTGGTACTTGGAATCTGAATCCAGTCCTCATGTTTGCGCAGTCATTACTACCCACGGAGCCATATCAGCAGCTTCCCGCCTTTTTTTTTTTTTTTTGTAGTTCTAGAAACCAAGTTGATCTTCAGTGTAGCAGAAACTGTATTGAACTTGGTGCCCTATCAAATTATCTCCTGTGAATCAAAGCTGATACTTAGACACCTTCACCAGACCATGACAGTTCTGATATAAATCTTAGCTAATGGTCCAAGTGTATCCTTCGTGTTTCAGTTGTCTGTCATTTTTGTTTACCCAATTTGCCTCCACAACATTGTTTAAAACATTGCAAGTGTTTTAAAAATACATTTAAAACATATTTTCAGATGTTAAGGTGTTAAATATTATTAGACTCATCAAATGACACAAATGCATTTGAAGCAGTAGACTCTCAAAGGGGGTGGCCAAGGCACTCTCTCCGCAGGAGTGAGCAAGACACTTGGGGACCACTGTCTTCAGTAAAAGTGATATTCCTAGGGCACACCAAGGCCTGCCAGTCAGGGGTGTCATCTGCTTAAATGTGTCATCTGTGGTTTCTGATAGCATAAAAAGTAATCAGATTCCCTTGCACTTGGCCATGTATCTCCTGAAACACATGCTGGATGACACAGATAGTGACTAATTCAGTGTGACTCCCAACAGTCTCTGTATGTCCTGAGAGGATGATGAAATAGCACATAATCTTTAACAAACAGCCCAGAGCTGCTGAGTGTCGGCTTGTGCGCATGCACACTTCTGCTGCCATTTTCTCTTCCCTTTGTCTCTTCCTCACCCCTTCCGCCTGTCTTTTCTTTCCCACTCTTCATTAGTAGATTGTTGGCTTATTGCATAAAGGACATAATTATCTGGTTGACTTAAGATCCCAAATTTGATCTTTCTATTCTTCTTTTTCCAATTTTGTTAGTTTAGTTTGTATTCTACGGGGTTACATAAGGCTATTCCCATGGCAGTAAAATACACTCTGAGCACATTCCCCCAATATTTTTGATGTGCTTAAGATTACTTAGTGATAGTTAAAAATAAATGAATTTGAAAACAACCTCCAAAGGGAGTAGTGCCATTTTCAGTCTGTTCAGTATTTATAGAGTCATTCAACACGGTTTCACATGTGCATGCTACTGAGTCTGTGGATCTGAAATTTTAGTCTTTGTGATTATATTGTAGCCAACTATTATAAGCTTCTGATGTATGGAACAATGCCAACTTTATGTTTTAATTCATTTTATTCATCTAATAGCAATAAACTAAAAATAAGCCCTAGGCTTAGAAATAAGCCCTAAGTTTAGTGTAAGTGGTAAGAACTCAGTGCCATGGCCGCAGGGCAGGAGGCTGTCCAGAGTCACCATCCTGCTGCATGAGAGGTCACGACACTGGGCAAACTGCTCGGCATCTCTGAGTTTTGTTTCCTTATCAGTAAAACAGTAGCAAGGATGGGACTGTCGCTGCTCGCCTTATAGGATGGTGGGGAATTCACACTGAAATCTTTGCACTTAAGCAGCTTCTAGAACATTGCTGTGTGTGCTAATAACTAAATACAGATATAAGGTGCCACTGGCAGATGGATGTAACCTGTAGTCCCACATGGATGTGTGGTTGACAAGGATCCAGAGCATTTGTCACATTATTTGTGGGGTGGTCATGCATAGAGACACTTTGGGGAAGTGTGTGATAGAATTTTCTAGACTAAACATGCAGATAGTTATATTCCTTGGGGATGGGCAGAGATCAGTGATGATCTTTTTGATGTAGGCCACGAGCATATAGTCAGTATGCTGTTGCAGACCTGCATGCATGTTCTCTCTGGCACTAACACATTGATCAAGTTACACAATCACATCAATGGGGTGGAAGGGTAAAGAAATCATAGTGTCTATATACACAATGGGGCTTATTCAGAACACAGTGGAAAACCATGTATCATTTGCAGGAAACTGGCTGGAATCAGAGATAATCAAATCAAGTGAAACCATACTTAGATCAATATACATTTTCTCTCCTGTGCAGAATCTAGATTTTATAAAAGGACATGAAAGCAGAGGGAGGTCAGTGGGGAGGGGAAAGGCAAGAAAAGGGATACGTGTGATCAAATTACACCAGATGCAGGTGTGAAACTGTCACAGTGGAATGCATTCTTTTGTAAAAATGATATGGACTAAGAAAAAAAATCAAAAAAGGAGAAATGAGAGCTGATCACCAATAAGTATACAAACGTGTGTGTGTGTGTGTGTGTGTGTGTGTGTGTGTACTAGCTAATGCACTAAAGCTCTTTATCTGCAATGGAATGACTAGATAAGTTGTGGTATTATTAGACAGTGAAATACTAGCCTACAATGGAAACTAACACATTAGCAATACTGCATGATCTGAATAACTCATCAATATGCAATGTAGGATGAAAGGCAGGTGTAGATGGACACACACTGTTGTGTGATTATTCAAATCCAAGCTCAAACCAAGGTGCATCTAACTGATGGTGACTCAAAATAGTGATTACTCATGGGAGGGAGCTCTACTGTACAAGGCTCAAAGAAAAGGTCTGGGTACTAGGATTGCTCTGTATATAAATTAGGGTTGAAGACTATGTGTGTGACACATATGTACAACTGTGTTAAACTTAAGAGTTATGCATTGCAGGGTGGATTGCTGAAAATGATGAGTGTCAAGAACAGTAGATGTATACTATGTAGGAGATCAGAAGAGGTAGCATTCTACTCTAGACAATAAGGCTTCTTGAAAGGAGTGACATTTAATTTGACCCAGGGTAGGTTTTGAGTGTGGTTAAAGATGGATCAAGCACTTCCCAAGTTTAAAGAACAGAGTGACCAGAGCAAGAGAGGTTGGACAACAGTCCACTTAGAGTGAATGGTGAGCGGTTCTGTTGGGAAGGCTCTTGAGGTGAAGGCTTGAATGGAGATGTGGGCAGAGAGAAGTTGGGGCCAAGAGGGGTCTTGTATTGTAACATGGATGGTCGATGATGTAGGAGCCTTATGAAGTTGTGACCAGAACTTTCTTTGGGAAGATCAGATGATAACTTATGGAAGAAAGAAGGGAGAGGGAAAGAGACAGGGAGAGGGAAAGAGAGAGGGAGAGGGAGAAGGAGGGGGGAAGGAAGAGGGAGAAGAGGAGGGAGGGGGGAGAGAGACAGACTAGACAGAGACACAAAGATGTACAGAGTGACAGAGACAAGGAGAGACAGAGAGGGGGAGCTAAGTTATTAATCAGAAACCTTTCATATTGTTCATGTGAGAGGTTATGAGACATGGGGCGAGGCGGCAGCAGCAGGGACTATCTGGGGAGGATTTTAATGAGTTTGGTGAGCTGTAATAACTGAACTTGAAATTAAGTCAGTATGTTAAATATGATAGAAAGTCAGGGCTGGAGAACACTGGTGGAATACTCATATACTATTCTTGAGGATCCCTGGGGACATTGGAGGTGGGTATCAAAGATAAACTTGAGGTTTGGGTTTGAGAGGATGAGGGGCTGGAAACAATCATGCTGAGATTAATTGTGAGTATGGCAGGCAGAATGTGGAGGGGTTGGTGAGAGAAAGGAGTTTGAAGTGAGTCTTGGAGAAGCACTGTTGCTTGTATTTGTTTTGATTCCAAAGTATTAAAGTCCTGAAACCAAGACTGGAGTAGAGTTTGCTTAGAAGCTGTGGTGGTTTGAATGAGAAGGATCCTTATAAGCTCATATATTTGAATGCTTGGTCTCCAGTTGGTGGAACTGTTTGGGAAGGACTAGGAGGTGTGGCCTTCTTGGAAGAGGTGTGCCACTGGGAGTATACTCTGAGGTTTCAAAAGCTCATGCCACTCTCAGTTTACTCTCTGCCTTATGATTGTATTTTATGGTGTGAGCTGTTAGCTACTGGTCCAACACCATGCTCACCTGCCTGCTAGCATGCTCCCCATTATGATGGTCATGAACTCTAGCCATTTGGAACTTGATTTGATTCCCAATCAAATACTTCCTTTTACAAGTTGCTTTGGTCATGGTGTCTTATTGCAGCATTTAGAACATGACTGACAGAAGAGGAGCTCAGGAAGCAGAAACTGGTGTGTAAGGAAAGGAGAGGGAGGAGAAGAGCAGCCCATGGAGGGACTCAGATGCAGGACTCTTCCACTCATGCTTTAGGTCTTAGATTATACTTTGTAATTTTTTTCCCGGTAATTCTTCATAAATTTGTGACTACATCTAACTCTAATTTTTTTCATTATTTATGAGATTCCTATTGAATTATTTTATAGTTTTGGAAATTTTGGTTTGAATGGAAAAGACTGTATCCAATCTCAGAGGATTTTGTTTTTGTTTGTTTGTTTGGCTGTTTTAGTGAACTGAACCCAGGGTCTTGCTAGACAAGTACTCTGCCACTCAGCTATGTTATTAGCCCTTGGAGTAATGTTTGTTTGTCAGAGACAGAGTTCCCCTGTGTAGGAAGTCCTGGGACCTCAAACCTCCATTTCCCAAGTGCTGGTACTATAGGCATGTACCATTATACCTGTCTTCAGATTGGCTTTTAAATGAAGCAATGCCGTGTAATTTTTCCAGTTCATTAATATATAATAAACTCTTTTATCAGTTTTCAAGATTTAGTTAATTGCAGGCCCAAGACACATTTCCCTTAAACAATAAACTTGTCTGTTTTAAAAATGGGTAAAATCTCAAAGGAATTTTTAAAATCATATTATGTAAACAACTAAAAATTGTGATGTTAGAAGCCAGGACTATTCATAGTTCAGTAAAAGCTTTCTGAGACCATGGTGTTCAACCTTATTCTTTCTGAAGGTAGTCAGGATGCTCGGGTTATATATCAGTAGCTGAGGGATGTGGGAGATCCTGCAAGTCCACTTTACGCATCTGTTCATCCTTGTACCCAAGCCTGAGGATTAGATTCCGTCAGGACTTTGCTTTGCTCCTGACTGAGGGAGAGCAAGGGCAAGTTAGAGCACCATTCATCACTCCTCAGACACAGTGACTACCCTGTCTGCTCATGTCCAATGGTCACAGCAAGTCACATGGACAAGACTAGTGCTAGAGAGGTAGAGGTGCCCTTACCACCCCGAAGAAGTACTCATGCAAGGCAGAAAATATTTGACTATTCATAAGCAAGAAC
Source organism: Rhynchomys soricoides (assembly GCA_019843965.1). Taxonomy (NCBI): domain Eukaryota; kingdom Metazoa; phylum Chordata; class Mammalia; order Rodentia; family Muridae; genus Rhynchomys; species Rhynchomys soricoides. The sequence goes on along the minus strand of JADRCH010000097.1, from coordinate 9,208,213 downwards.
ACAGCACATGCATACACAGTATTTTTCTCTGCTTTGAGCTTTTTCCAATTATCACCAATTAGTACGGGTCTATGGACATTATTTACACACCCTGTGTATTCTGTTGTATCTATTAGTGTATTTTGAAAAGTACATAGATTGTTTACATGTTAAGCTGGAGGATTACATTGGAAACACACACCCACGTGAGAGGTTAGGTTTGCTATCTTCTGTGCAAATGTTGGTTAATTTTCCGTCCACTGGAGTGAGCAACGGGATGCTCAGTTTAAAATGCTGCTCCTGGGTAAGTCTATGAGAATCTCTGTGTGAGAGACTGACCCTTGAAATAGTAAAATAAGTCCCTTCCCATTGTGAGTGGGCATTGTGCCACCCATGGAAGGAAGGAGGAAAGTGCCCCCTTCCCTAATCCTGACCATGGACAGGGATTTACATTCTGGCTTCCCTGGGGCTCAGGCCTTCAGGTACAAACTCATACCTCTGGCTTTCCCAGGCCTCTAGCCTACTGATGCAGGTGACAGGTCTTCTAGGGCACCAGTCAATTCTCAGTTCTGTTTGTGTAGAGAACCTTGACAAATACAGCATTCTAGAGAAGACAAAGACAATGGTAGAGAAAGCAAGATGGGCGGGGGACAGAAGAAGGGAAAAATTGGCTCTCCTTTGGAAGGTTCCTGTACTGTGTTTTAATTTAGGTTGTTTTTAAATTTGGAATACGTGGAGTCTGTAGCATATGGCAGGTACGTAAATGAGACTGTTAAAGCCTGGGAACATTCACAGTTCACTCAGCTGTCTGAGAACGCTGTACAGATCTCCTTCCTGTCAGGGTGTCAAGCTTAGTAGCTCTGTTTCTCAAGGAAAAGTGGAGCAGCCCCTCACAGTGTGCTCAGACTTGGTGGTCATGAAATGTCGCTGATGTTAGTGCTTCCCCAGGGTGGGAGACAAGCTGGTGCACATTCCCTACGGTGGCTTTGTCACCACCTAGCTACATTTCTCAGCCAGCTTGCAGAGACGTGGTGAGATATCTAAATGAATGTCGAAAAATTGGCATGGAGAACTCACTTCCTGGGGAGGGCACCTGCTTGGGAGTCTATGTAGTATACTTGGCTGAGGAAGGAGGTGACCATAGCAACTTTGGGAGATGGAAATGCTGAGATGACTGTGGTGTCTGGTATCTCTTGAGGTCCCCTTCTCCATGTCCTCTTCTTGAGGATGTCCTGTGATCAGTTCCTGTCAGCACATTTTCACACCAAGTCAAGCAGACTTCTGATGTGTTGGCCATAGCCAGGAAGTTTAGAAGGACCTAACCTCTACCTCATGATCAAGTCACAAATAAGGAAAGTCAAACAGGTGCCTTGGAGTTCAGGATGGGGTCGCATGGCAGAGGAAGGACCAGGGGCTTTCCAAGCTGAGCATCATCAAGGAGTCACTGGGTGTGTGGGGCCTCTGGGAAGAAGAGTTTGCAGTCCACAGTGAGACCCTGCCAGGTGAGAAATGGACCTGAAGGAGGGAGCTAAGGTGTTAGAGACTATTTACATAGGGCTTACGGGGAGGCAAGGGCTACAGTGTTTGCGCCTTCTCTGCAATCAGCTTTATGCTGGCTCTCTGCTTTTGCAGGCTTTTCTCCACCCTAGGAGATGATTTGGAGGCTGGGAGGAGATGGGAAGATGGAGATAGGAACTGTAACATAAATTTGACTACAAACAGAATGTTTCTAAATCTTTACACAGCACATGAGTGCCAGGGTCCAGAAAGGAGAGAGTGTTCCACTTTGTAGGTAACATGTGGGGGTTCGTAGGTGGAGAGCTATTAGAGATACTTTGGGATTTCTAGAGAAAAAACTTGAACAGTCTGAACTGTTTGTTACCTTGTTATTTCCTGGATTTTAAACATAAATTTTTAGAGGGATTACTGTTAGCCCAGTATATGCTAAGACTTTTTATTGTAGGATCCATTTTGCTTATTGTAACCACGAAGTCAATAAGTCACAATTTTACAGTTTTCCCCATAGCTTGACACCTGGCCTGTTACATAAAACTTTTGCCCCATTGATACAGAGACAACCCATCGGAGACAATACATGTTGGAATCTGTGTCCCAGCATATTCTGAGCCTTAGTCTTGAAACACACATAGTACTGATTTACATATTTTGTGTCTTTGTATGTGAGGAATAATGATATATTACTATTTGTAACTCATCTCCTACTTGTCCAGCTGTCAATAGATAACTTTGTTGTAGGTGCTTTTACTTACCCTAATGTCCTCTGGCATGCCCCCTAGATCATTATCACAAAGGCAAACCCTTAGACTCTCTGGCTCCTTGCTTGCTTTCATCTCCAAGAGATATGACTCTGCTTTCTTGGATCTAGAATCAATAGGGCCAGCATGAAGAAGCCCAGCTGAAGATTCCATTATTGGCAAGTAACAGAAGTATCTCAATCAATAGAAAGGATTCTTTATTTTGCTTTCCAGGAGGATAGTTCAGGAGTTGGTTAACTGAGCTGACTCAGCAGTGTCCTTTGGGGTTCAAACTCTTTCTGCCTCTAGTCTGGCCAAGGTATTCAGGCTTGTTTTCTTGTAGTTGTCAGGATGGCTGAAACACTCCATGCATCACCCCTTCTTATAACGGTAATCAAGGTCCAGAAAGTATAAAATTGGTCTCTTCCCTCCCTCACACAATACTCTTTATCTTTCATAAGAACAGAGAAATATCTTCTACAGGCTTTTGTTGTGTGACATTTCTTGGGGAGAGATGAACAAACGTTTATCCCAGTTAGGGTACCAACAAGATATAGTGAGCCAGTGAGTTTATTAAGGTTACTAATAAAATCATGGGTGACAAAACGGCAGCTTCATCACTCAGAAGCACACCCCAACATGGCTGTTGGCTCACAGAGGCTGCATCCCTGGAGCTCCCTGCACAACTTGTAGACAGCTGCACCGGAGGAGTGTCTCTCCAGCATTTGCACACTGCGTTATTCCTTGAGGAATCTCATGAGGCGTCTCAGGCTGGCTTCTTCTGCTTTGCAGTGTGTATTTCATTTCTACCAGGCCCTTTCCTGGCTTGAGAGTTCATTTCTTGTTAGCACCGAATGACCTTTCTTCCCTACCCTATTGTCCAGATGTGTCAGTAAGGACATCTTGTTTGCTTCCGTACTTGAGCTGTGGTGAAGAGAGCTAGTGTAATCATGGAGGGTTAGATGTGGATCTATATCAGTGTGTTAACTCAAGACATGTTCTGAGTTTCTAATTTCAGTGCTTGCATTTTCCCTTAGAAGTTCTGTTTGGCAATCTCCTTTGACGACACCCTTTCTTTGGTGTTTCTACTTTGTGTTTTCCTCTTGTACCCTTTGTGATCTTAAGCATTTAAAATGTCCTGAGAGTACAGTCTTACTTGGTTGTCTGAAACACTCGAGGGTCTGAGATCATTGCATATTCTCTGTTGATTCTTAGCCTACCTTTCCTTCTGCCGGATGAGCAAAGAGGATAACAATTGAACAGTAAGTTTTATTCTCTTGGCTCAGGGTCTCTGTGATCACACAGCTATTGCATGTCTGAATTCCTACTCAGAGTGAGTATTGTCTTTCTCTCAAATGATAAGCTTTCTTCCTGAACTAGCATAGACTGGTTTCTTAGGTCATCCCTTCACTGTCTGTAGGAAACGCACATTCTACACTTATAGATGTGTATTGGCACCATTTGTCCCTGTTACACAGACTTATGTCTTCTGCCGTGATCATGAGAGCCAGTCAGCAGCTTTCTGAGACCAAAGGCATTGAGGAATCAGCAGTACTCTGATTTTCAAAGTCTTTTCATGCTCCCCCAGGGGAGCTGCTGCATCATGGGCTCAGCTCATGAGAGCTTTGTTTAGCGTTTTGGGTCCCCTATAGGAAAGCATTTTCATGTTGTCTGCTTCTCTCAAATTCAGAAATAGCAGTCTTAATGGACTCTTGCTGTCATGTAGCAAGAGTCAGTAAGTATTTACTGGTTAACATTAACAGTATTGTTGCCTTCACAAAGTATAGACAGGTTGGTAATAATACAGGATAACGTTTTGTGGTAACTTGCCCATCAACTCAGGTATGATTACTGGATGCAGTGCTATGTAAACCGCACTATGGAAAAACTGTACAGCTTGGGCTACACAGAGAGTTCCGGACCAACCTGAGTCGTAAGACCTTACCTCGCCTCATTCCAATAACCATAGAGCAAACCAGCCAAAGAAAACACGCCACACAATCTGACTTTTTGAAGCAGATTTAAAAAGCAAAACCGGGTGTTTCTCTAAAACCTCCATTTATGAACTCTTCTTTCCTTGGAGAAGGGAGAAATGTCCATGGCTTTGCAGCCTTTAAGCAGTATAAGCTGGATATGTGAAAGCACACACACACACACACACACACACACACACACACACACACGTTTCCTTCTATATATAACCACACTTGACTTTTAATTGGGTTTAGTTTCCTATTTTATATGACATTTTGTCATTCTCTTTGTTTTTTTGTTTGTTTGTTTTTGTTTTTTGCCTTTTGCAGGAGGATACTTCATCGAGACTTGAAATCAAAGAATATATTTCTGAAAAATAATCTACTCAAAATCGGTAAGATCTTTTAACTGTCTGCTCTGAAGCTCCAAACAAGTTTATCTTCAGTACTGCCACAGCAAGCAGAAGTGTGTAGTTCAAGCTAGCATGGAAGTAATCTAGCCCTGGCTTCTTTAGCCTTTGCAATTATTTGTTCTTACCTAAAGGAGACCAACAAATCCTGGTTATTTTGTTTGTGATTATCTGATTTAAATTGAAATATAAAACACTTGCCACTTTACCAGTTGATTTAACAGGATGCTTTGTGACCCTGGGCTTTACCAGGCACTTTGAAAGCTGTAGGTTCCTCATCTATTTAAATGTTTATTTGTATGGGCATTATGCTTGCATGTATGTTTGTGCATCACATGACACAGTACACATGGAGACCAGAAAGGAGCATCAGATCCCCTGGAACTGGAGTCACAGCTTGGTTGTGAATGTTGGGTGCTGTGGATTGAGCCTGGGTCCTCTGGAAGAGCAGCCAGTGAGTGCTCTTAACTACTAAGCCATCTCTCCATGACCCCTCCCTGACTTTATCAATAAACAGAGGTCATATATAATTTAAATGGTGCTATAATGGTTTCATTCATATTTAATTCTTTAGAACTAGACTTTGAGCTTAAATAGTTACTCAGTTGTCTGAGCGTCATATAGGGTATTCATGGGGAAGAAGAGCATACAGGTGTGTGACTAATTAGAAGAGGCAGTGGATTCAAATGTCTGTACATATATTCATGAATAGTTTACAGTTTTAGAAAAGTTCCCTTTGTTATAAAATGAGATCAAACTCCTCTCCCTGCAGGGGAATTTTCATGTCTTCACATCCAGTCCTTCCAAAACCTCTGCTAGTGATTACCGGACTTCAGTAGACTAATAACAGGTTATAGTCTGGGTTTCTATAGTCCCAGAAATAAAGTCTCGGAGGTTAGATAATGCACTTTCCTCATCAAGTCTTCTTTCTCCTTTAAAACATGTATATTTAAAGCCATTGACCACCATTATGTAATTTTAAATGTCCCTTGCCTTTCCCTTAAAAATGACACAAGGCACTACATAACAAATGATGGTGTCAAATCAGTTTTAGTTGTTAATTTCCAGTGATGTTTTTGTTGCTTAAAATATTTACACAAATTAACCACAATTCCCAGGGGATTTTGGAGTTTCTCGGCTGCTAATGGGTTCATGTGAGCTGGCTACAACTCTGACTGGGACTCCCCATTATATGAGTCCCGAGGCCCTGAAGCACCAAAGCTATGATGCCAAGTCTGACATCTGGTGAGTAGGCGGTGCTGGCCCCAGTGCCTTCCTTCTCCGCTGTCTGCGAGGTCTGTCCGCTCTGTTTTGAAGTTCATCCGCTTACTCCATCCACTTACTTCGTCTGTTTTAGCATTTGAGTTGTTCTGTAGCCAGAGGGACAGGAGCGTGCGCGTGCAGCTTGCTGGTCAGAGGGACAGGAGCGTGCGCGTGCAGCTTGCTGTACTCTGTGAAACGCATCTCAGAGATTCTCTCTGTTCATAGATGAGTTGGCTGCTTTAGAGTCTGTCGGTCCTGAACCACAGGGGAAAGTTCTTAATGTGGCCAAGACATTAAATTTTGATGTGCTTCGGCTGGCCTGTTAAATAAAGCATTTGTAATCCTAAAGACCGTGCATTATTTTATATTAAGGCTAACTCCCAGCTCTGTGGGGAATGTGCTGCTTTTCTGCATTTTAAAAGACTTTTACTAAAGATTCTGGATTTAGGGCTAACCTACATTTACCATTTTCTGGGTTTTCAATGATGGAGACATCTGTGATTTTTTCACATCCATGGTGTTCTTGTATCCAGGCAGAAGCTAGGTGGGAAAAAGCCTTCGGCTGTCCTGCTGTAAGCAGCAGGCCCTACCCAGGGAATGCTGGTGTACTTTGAAAGGTCTTTACATAATTTTCAGCATTCAAGAGTTGAAGGACAATCTAGTTGAGAGCTTGTTAATTAAGTAAATAATTATTATATGCAAATCAATGTTAAGTAGTTCTGAGCCTTCAAAGACAAGCAATGTAAAAGCATGTCCACTTTTGGATTTTTAAAGATGAGGAGTTAGAAAATGACCTTTTGTGTGGTCAGGGGAAACAGCCACGGCAGAGCCGTTAGCTTAGGGACCTTGTAAGAGTTGTGGTTTTTCTGTTGACTTTAGAGCCTCCCATGGCAGAGAAGCTGTGAAGATTTGTTCTAGCTCCAACCTTCCACAGAAATCACATCCCTCATTTCAGTCCCGTGATTGTTTTGAGATTCGCTGCTGACTCTTGCTGTCGCCAGAGTCTCTTGCCCTAGAGGTCCAATCCAGTTCACTTGTCACTTTCTCTAATCCTTTCCCATGTGCGTACCAAAGTAAAATAAGAAACTCGAAGAGAAAGCAGAAAGAGAAGAGGATAAAGGCAGCAGGAATGGCTTTCTTCACACCGTTTAATTGAGCACTTAACCTTGCCCCCAGCACTGTGCAGTAACCTAGATATAAAAGCAGAAACACTTGCCTCTGGCTCCTCGTGATCCTTCTCCAGCTCAACTGTAGCAGTCCTGGGCTTTGCAATGGTTATTAGCTACCTACCTACCTACCTACTTTTCTTCACACTTAATTTAAAAAATATTATGGATTATAAAATAGATTTAAATATATAATGTCTCTGTGACTTACGATTATGTTATCTAAAGTTATTGCAGTGTGCCATTTGATTAAGGGCATATCAGTTCAGGAAGGTATTGTGTAAGTTTCAGGAATGCTCTCAGGCAATATACCCGATTCCATTACAGTGCATCCGCACCTGCTTGCCAGCTCAGAAGGATGGCTCCTAGGTCACAGAAGCAGTAGAACCCCAGGGGAAACAAAGCCACTTCTTCATTCCATCTGTGCCTGTTCCACTTGTTTACAAATCACTCCTTATATTATATGAGAAACTACAAGAATATCAAGCAGTCTTCCTGTGGTGATTTGCAGCTACAAAAGTACCTGACACATGCAAAATCTACCCCAGCTTTAGACCAACTCCCCTACTGTGATTATAAACTACTCAGCAAGTGTGAGCTGAGAAGGTATCATCAACTTGACCCCAAATAACCACTTTATTGTGAATTTAGTAATTACTTTGCTTGTATCTAAATCAAAACAGGCTTATCTGGTAATGAAATTTCGGCTGGCAAACCTAAAGAGGAACAAGTATTGGAGAACTATTAATTACAGTGGCAGATAGAGAAGCGTGGCAAGTGATCTTAGGGGGACACTCAGGAAAATTAGATTGCGCGAGGCTGAGAACCCATCTGTACCTCGGAGTGGGTGGCATCTAAGTCCTGAGGAATGCTTTCTGGGGACTGGGAGTACATGTGAATAATTTATAGATACTTTCCTTGAGTGTTAATAGTGGAACATGCCACATTTATAATGCTTAAAACGAATTAGTTGAATACTGATTACATTTTCACCTGTTCACACTTGCCCATATGCAATCTACCTTCCTTCTGTAATCTGACAAACCTACCTGGACTTGACTATTTATAGCATTCAAGTACAGGAAGTTGCTCTCAAAGGATGCCTTGGTTCAAAAGTTGATAAGCACTTATTTGGAAAGTTACAGTAATCAGGGCCATCAAGGACAGTGCTTAGAATACAGCTGGTGTATATGAGTGTTTGCTAAAAAAAAAAAATGTTTTCTTCACAGTAGAAATATAAATATGACTTGTGTTCCTCAGCCAGTTCTTCAAGCTGATCTAAACAATAAATAGTTAGCACATACTTTTCAGAAGAAAAAAGACAGTGTTTTTGGAGTGACAGTGCTGTAGTTAAGCAGATATGAAGCAATGTCTTCTCTTGCTCTTATTTCCTTTGTGAGAGTCAGCTTGGCTGCTTTCTAATCTGGGGCCGTGTGTCTGTTGGGTATTTTAAATGGGGAGAATGGTGGTTGGAATCACACTGGTGGGGTTCAGTTCATGCTTAATAATGGGCCCAGGCTTTAGTGGTCTCAGAAGGCATGCTTAGCTATAGGTGTACTAAAACATAGAAGGAGCGGGACCTGTCCGCTCTGCCTGAGAACAATTATTATACCTATGCCCATTCCCTATAAGGCATTCCAAACCCAACAGCCTGATCTCTAACCTGTAGAGGAACTGCTCTGGTTAAGGGAAAGTAACATGGGTCTTTTGAACCAGAAGTTTCTTCAGCAGCAACTCAGAAGGCCAGAGCATGTCAGTTGCTGGCACAGGAGCCCCTACCGATTGGCTTATGCCTCTGCTTCTCTTTTCTTCACCAGGAAACTACAGATTCCTTCCCAGCCTGATTTCAGTCAGAGGGGGCTTCAGGTTAAACTAGTCTCAGCTGGCTCCAAGGTTCTCCATCAGTTTCAGAGTGTAGGCTGTGCCCAGTATAAATGGGTATCATCTAATGCCAGGGAACAATCAAAGGCTGTGCTGAGCACCTCAGTGTGTAAAAGATTTCACTCCCAGTCTTTAGAACTGCCTATGTTACATTGGCTGAAGCAAGTCACATGGCAAATCCAGTATCACCAGGGAAGGATGTGTCCACCCATACGTGAAGGGAAAAGGAGCACATGGAGAGAACAGTCACCCTCTTAGAGGATCCATCTTGGAAGGACACCAGGCTGGGCTGTAGCAAACGAGGTGGAGGGGGGTGGCTGGAACACACTAAAGAGAAGTAGATTTTTCTTAAACCTGGCACAGTCTTCTACTTGTGATGCTCATTCTATCTTAACAAGCCCTGGGAGACTGCATAAAACAAGTAAGGCAGCTGGAGCCATAGCCATGATCTCCGTGTGAAGCGTTTGCATCACATGAGCGGTGGGGTCGTGGCAGCAGTGGAGTGGATAGCAGCTGGGAGTGGAAGGATGACCATTGTCTGTTCCCAACCTCCTCTCCGCCTTAGGCGAGCGCTGTCCATGGTCCTACCTGGACTTTGTGGTTTATAGTGAATGCTTAGGTCTGGCCTCAAGCATATCTGAAGATGAAAACTTATTTCTTTCTCTTCTAGCCAGTTTTTCTTGAGCCAGCCCTCTTTCTTGTTTCCCTTTTCCCCTGGCTATTGGCCTTGATCTTCCATTGGGAAAATTCCTGTAGAGGGCATAGTAGTACCATGGGGGTCTAGAAGGGTCAGATTATCTTCAAACTTTAGAAATTATGGAAGAGAATATTTAGGGCTTTTACAAAAAGAAGAAAATTCATCTAAACCCCATTTTCTATAGTTGTTTATGTATATGAATGAATGAATGAATGAGTGAATATATACATATATACATGTATGGTATATATAATTTTTCTTAATCACACTCATTAGTTTCAAGTGCTCAGCACCATCATGTAGCTCTTGTTTGCAGAAATATAGAGAATTTCATCAGTAAAGGGACTTCTAGTTGGTTGTTCTGAGCTGCTACCCACTCAGCTACTTCAGGCTTTATCCTCATTCTTGTACACATCCTGCCTTGGGCTTGAGAACGGCCCCTGCTGGTTTCATCTGTTAGTCAGTCAGTCTCTCCCCACTCCAACCCCCCCCCCCCCCGTGTTATCTGCCCTCTCCCTCTCCTTCCCCCTCTCCCTCTCCCTTTCCCTCTCTTCCCCCCTCTCTGTATGCATGCACCAATAAAGTACCTTGGCTGTCATTCCTCATGTGTCATCTACCTTATATTCTTAGAGTAGGCTACACCAGCCCTGGGGATCTGCACATCTCCATCACCCCAGCATTGGTATTTCAGACAGGCTTTTCACCACATTTATGGTTTATTTGGTTGGTTGTTGGTTTTGATTTTGTTTTGAGATGTGGGTCCTGGAAAGATTGAACCTGGCTGGGTCCTTGTGTTGACAAAGCAGAGTTTTTACTGACTGCTTTCCCCTGGCCCTGCTGCCGCTCTTAAACAGCTCATTGGACTCTCTGATGCACTTCTGGCACATCTGTGGGCTGTGCTTCTCAGGTTTTAGGTCCTATGGTAACTTCATCACATTCTTCCCTTGGTCTTCCCTCACATAGACAACACACTCCTCGGGGTATTAGCTATATGCTTTGTCTTTATCTACTTGTAATTTGAAGTTCGAGGTTCCAAGTTTTCACTTAACTGCTGAAAATAAGGGAATAGGATGTTTGCTTTTACTACCTAGTTTCCTTGCTTTAGGTGGAAACTCAGCGACAATCCAGGAACTACAGTTCCTGCCTAGCTGCATTCCCTCCCAGATGCTCAGATCAGCACTGAACACACCTCTCGGGTGCTCTGCATGGGTGGCAGGTGTTTGAGAGACTATGACAGGAGCGATAGTGCCCTCTGGCCTTTGGTAAATGCCTGCTGTATAATATAGGTCTTAAGCTCTTCAAGTAGTCAGTGTTAGCTGTTTTATCTTTTTAAGTTTCTTTGTGCTTGGGAAATTTATGCTAATATTCAGTTCTATGTACAAAGGTGTTTAGGTTATTGTGCACCAAAGGCAAACCCACTGCGCTTGTATTAACCTTATTTTTTTTATACATTTAACCGTGGTCATTATGTATACTTTCTAAGTTTTACTTTTCTTTTTGAGAATTTCGTCCATGAGCACTTTATTACATCATCTCCATCCTCCCTGCACACCCTCCAACTCCTCCTCCCTGTAGCCCTACTCCCAAGTTCATGATCTCTTCTTTTATAATTATTATTGTTAGTGTGTGCGTGTGTAAACCCTACTGAGCCCATTTAATGTTGCTCTTACGTACTCAGGATGGTTAACCTATGAGCAGGTTAATTGTTGGAATAGATTGTTTCTCCCTCTCAGCAGCCATTGATTTCGTGGAGTTTGTGTGTGTGTGTGTGTGTGTGTGTGTGTGTGTGTGTGTGTTCATTGAAAACATCAGAATGCCTCTCAATCACATCAAATGAAAATATTACCTAACAGATAATATGATTTTCCTTCACTACTGGGGCAGGTTTCTGCTGGAAGGTCTGGCAAATCTTTAAAGAGGTAAATTTAGCTACACAGAGACAGGTGGTTGTCATTTCATTTGCAATTCATTAGCAGACCATGCTTCAGAAACCTTCCATAGGTCTAGAAACTTGGACAGATGGCAACTTGGGGGATTAGGGTAGAAAACATCTCATGCGTACCTGGTCCCCACCTTCTTCATTGCGTACAGCGTGATCCCTTGAGGACAGATTTGTTTAACTCTTCAAAGTTTGAGGTACTTTGGGGAAAGAAAAGAATGCAAGACAGACTTCTAAATAAAATTCTATGTCTGTCTGTCTGTCTCTCTTTGTATGCATGTGTGCGTGTGTGTGTGTGTGTGTGTGTGTGTGTGTGTGTGTGTTTCTACTTCTGCTTCCCAATACTGGTGCTCCTAACCTCTATCTTCAAGAGGATAGAGGTTAGGAGGTGATATAACAATTTTCGCATAACAATATTTGGTTAGAAGCTGGAGAAAATAAAATCATAGATATATGCAATTACAGTTATCAGAATAAACGATGTGTCTAGGTGATAGATTTTAAAATATGTGACTGGACAACTAAGACATCTTTGACTCCAAATGTAGAAGCCTGTTCAATCACATTGTCTCATATTGCTTTCAGTAGCATCTACCTATTTCATGTATTTTTGTTGGAGGAAGTGTGTCACTGGGGGTTGGCTTTGGGCTTTCAATGCTCAAGCCAGGCCCAGTGTCTCTCCCTGCCTGCTGCCTGTGACTCTGGATGTCGGACTCTCAACTGCTCTTCAGCACTATGTCTGCCTGCCTTCCGCCATGCTTCCCACCATGACAGTGGACTAAACCTCTGAGGTGTAAGTCAGTGTCAATGAAATGTTTTCCTTTATAAGATTGATGGTGTCACTTCACAGCAGTAGAACATTGGCCAAGATGAGAGGTTGTTGTTCCCACCTAGCCCTTCCAAGCCCTTAGAGTGAGGGTGTGTGTGTTTGGCTTTGCTTTTTCGACCTCAGTCTCTTTTTTTCTTAAAACCCTTTATTTGTAGCATAACAAGCGTTGTTTTGATTTTGTCAGTTTCTAGCCATTGCAGGAGCATGCAGAATTATTACCCTGGAGTGTTTATTTGCATTTCTCTGATGTCTAATAATGTTGAACATCTCATGAGTTTTGATCATTTAGTATATGTTGAAGATCTCTCTCTCTCTCTGCTTCTCTCTCTCTCCATATGAACTATAGTTTAACTTTGCCTTAATCAAGCAATAGAAATTGCATATGTCTGTATTTAAAAGCAGTTCTTTTCTGCTCCATCAGAATCTTTCTCTCATCTTTGTCAATACGCTCTTATAAGGAACACATTGTTAAACTAAAATGTTTCTGTAGCACTTCCATTTAAAGTTAGAGTCATCTTGTCACTTCCCACATAAGAAGAAAAACCAGGTATGATTCTAACCATTATTGCAAGGTGTCTGTAAATCATTTTAGGAGAAATCGGCATCTTCCTCTGAACTGAATCTTCCCGGGTGAGTGAATCCCTCTGCCCCTCTGCCCCTCTTGTTCTTTGGTCTTCATTAATTTCCCTTATCACTATATTGTGGCCTACACTGGAGGATCTGGCACACCTCTTACTAGGTTTATTTCTAGATATTTGATATTTTGTGATGTTAGTGTAAGTGGCACAATTAATTTCATTTTAAAATGCTCTTGTTGCAGACTTGGAGACAAGAATGGCCTTTGTATCTAGCAGGCTTGCTGAGTCCATGTATTTCCAAAGGTTTTGAGAGTTTTTTGAGCTTTTTATGTACTTCATCATTTTGACATGATTGATGATGGGTTCATGTTCTTAGCTGATTTTTAAGTTATTTTTTCTAGTTTTACTGTCCTAGGTAACACATTCATTTTCTGTAGTATGGATACAGTTTACTGATTCCTATCTTGATACCAATCTCAGTAGGAAATTGTACATGTTCAGTATTTCACATACTAACATGTATGTGAAATATTTGTTTACCCTATATTTTAAGTATATTTGTTTACTCTATATTTTAAAATTCTAAAAACAGGACTAAGGAAATTTCCTCCTCTTCCCATTGTGCTCTGTTTTCTTCTTTATAACACTACAGATGCATTTCCACCATTGTGAATGAAATGCTTCTTCCCCACCTGTTAAGGTGATGTTACAGTTTTTCTTTCGTTTTCTACAATGAGGCAAATTTCATTAACTATTTAAATGCTAGATCAATACTATATTCCTGAAACAAAATCTCTTGTTAATATGAACCTTTTACATATATCATAACACTCTGTTTGTGGGGTGTGTGTGTGTGTGTGCTCGTGTGTGTACACACACACACGCACACATGTATGTATGAATGCATGCATTAGGGGTTTTGAAACCTATAATCGTAAGAAAATTTATATTTTCCTTTCTCATAGTGTACTTGTTTTATTTTACCGTCTATATCTTTCTGGCTTTATAAGATGAGCAGTTTGAGATATTATGTGATTTTTGACAAATGTTTAGAAGAATTTGATAGTAAGACCACCTGATTTTTCTTTGAGTAAAGCTCAGTTTCAGTTTTCTTATTTTAAGTAATAGGTAACAGTAAAGTAGGAAAGGAAGTGTTTTCTATGTGTTCTTGTGTAGTTTGGTGAACTACATGTTTAAAACAGTTTTACCCATATTGTCACATAGGCAATAAGTTCAAATGAAACATAAAGACATGTTTATAAATGTGTTCTAATACTTCCTAGTATTTGCACATGTGAGCACATGAGATAGGTGTTGAAGCCAGAGATTGAGATTAGGTAACTTCTTCTCTATCTGCCCACTTTAGGATTTAGTACAGGGTCCCCCACTGAATCTGGAGCTTGCTGTTTTGACTTGACTGGCAACAGCAAATCTCAGGGATTCTTCTTGTCCTCACCTCCCCAACAGTGGAGTTACAGATGTGCCCTCCTTTTACGTGGGTGCTGGTGATCCAAGCTCATAGTGTCATGCTTGCACAGCAACCACTGTACTCATGGAGACATCTTCCTATGCCTCTCTCTGAAATGTGTAAACTCTATAGTTTCCCATTCCTATGATATTGATGTGGTTTTTCCTCCTTGTTTTCTTGATTAGTCTTGATAGAAATTCATCAACTTTTCTTTATTTTATACATTCTAGTTTTATTCTCTATTTTAAAATAGAATCTTTTATTTATCCTTTGACTGTGTCATACATGTAAACAATGTATCTTGCTCAAATCCGCCTCCGCCTCCGCCTCCGCCTCCGCCTCCGCCTCCGCCTCCGCCTCTGCCTTCGCCTCCGCCTCCGCCTCCGCCTCCCCTCTCTGACTTTCCTTGCCAATGCCCTCCTCCCTTATGGTAACCCACTGTATCCAATCAGTGCTGAGTGTTGGAATGCTGACTGGTCTTGTTGCCTTGATGCTGTGCACGTATCCATAGCTATGGTGAATCTGTGTGGGCAATGGCCAGGCTATGTCCAGACGACAGTGTTTCACAGTTCCCTTTCCAGTCCTTACCCTCTTACCTTCTTCTGCTTCTCTTCTGTGGCAGTCCCTGAGTCTTGATAGAAAAAAACACTTAGGGCTGAATATTTAAGAGTTGATTGTTCTCAGCACTTTGGGCAATTATGAGCCTCCGCATTAACTGATGTCTATTGTAGAGAGAAGCTTCTCTGGCCAAGACTGAGGGCAGCATTAGTTTATGTGTATAAACAAATGTTTAGAAGACAGTTTGGCCCCCAGCAGTGGTGGCATATTCCCTTAATCCCAGCACTTAGGAAGCAGAGGCAGGCAACTCTCTGTGAATTCAAAGCCAGCCTGATCTACACAGTGAGTTTCAGGACATCCAAGACTACACAGAGAAATCCTGTCTCAAAAAAAAAGACAACATGTTTGACAACATGTTTATTTGGGTCTATTTAGCAAATTGTTGTTTTTCCCCCTGCTGTTGAAAATGTTTCTTTAAACTTCATTTCATGTGATTTTCTTTCCTTTTTGCATGCAAAGCATTAAGTTTCATTATAACATTTTCAAAGAAACTTTGTTTCACTGAGTCTGTCTCCTGCTTCTTCAGCCCTAGCAGCCTGCCCCTATTTTGATTTTTTTTTTAAATTGTCAAGCTTGATCATAGACTTAAACCTCTATTTCTTTACCTATCTAGTGCTTTTGATTTCATTAGTTTCATTCAATAAGCTTTACTGTTTAAGGGCTTTTTAGATGTATATTTCTTAATTCTTAAGTTGTTAGAGATTTCTTATCCACTTCTTCTATCCTTCTTTTTCTCTGTTTTAATGTCTAGCTTACTTGCTCTGTAGCCAGAGCATATGCTCTCAAGATTTTGATTCTTGAACTCATTGAAACTTGTCTATGACCCTGTGTATTGTCAGTTTTGATAAATGGTTCATTAGTTCTTGAAAATAATATGAATTTTGTCATTATTGCTATTTGCCAGTTTGGTAATTATATTTATTTTCTCCCTCTCTTTTGACTTTGATGTCTTTGTGTTCTGTTAGCTGTTGAGACAATTATATAAGATGACTGAGCATTTATTTCCCCTTTAATTCTGTTGTCTTTCACACACACACACACACACACACACACACACACACACACACACCATACAAGCGCATTTAAAGCTATAATATGCCACTGATAGCTTTATTTCTTTATTTAATACATCATCTCGAACTTAGTAGTGATTCTTCCCTCAAAGCCTGTGTTCATCTATTGAGTATACCTACAAGTAATATTTTGACAAGTGTTTTCATGATATATCTTTGTCTTCTGAATTTTTTATTTGTGGAGAGTTGACGGGCATGTGGAGGTCAGAGGGCAACCTTCAGGAGCTGCTTTCCTTCTACCATGGTCACTATGGTTAGATGCCTATCATCAGGCTTGCTGGCAAGCCCCTTCACCTGCTAAACGTCTCACTGGCTCTGCATGCTATAACTGTGAACTTTCTCATGTGTAGATACGTTTGGAGAGCAGCGTTGTTGTTGCTTGTTTGTTTATTAATTCCAATCTGATGAGCTTTTTAAAATTGAACTATTTTACTGTTGCCCTAGCCCTCGGCCCCCCAAGACTGTCCTTGGGGTGTAAGATGGCTCAGAATCAAGAACATAGACTCTTGGAGCCAGGTGAGAAGTGGAAGCAGACTTGTTTATTGCAGAATTGGGGAGTGTCTTTATACCCTCCACCTATGCCCCATTGGTCCATAACTGCTAGCTCCACATAGTTGGCACCTTCTGATTGGTTGTTCTGTCTTCATTTGTCTCCAGGCATCAGGAGGGTTTCAGGGTTAGTAAATGTGGAAGCAACTATCGCACTTGCATGGGCCGCTGTGGGCCGCCAGTCAGATCATGCTGGCTCATCCCCCCTACGTTTTACTGTTAGTTTTACTGTTAGATTTCCTGTTAGTTTTACTGTTAGATTT